>LBNU01038055.1:0-28855 GCA_014162995.1 Artemisia annua | reverse complement strand
CGGGAGAAAATAATTGTAATCGGTAAACTTAGATAGTAACAACGACACAACCTCAATAGTTCTTTTAATCACGAGACAACATTTTTTTTACTATAAAAGCTCCACCTTCATCTTCCCAAGACCCCAACTGATAGATAATCATAATCCGATAGTATAATTTAAAACAAAACTGAAAATTCAATGTATATAAAAGAATTTAAAAATAGTCATGATTATATGTCATTAATGTAAATTAGTAGTTAACGGTTATAATAGTAATTTTTACGGAGGAATTCATATGTTTTTCAATGAGGTGATAATTTGCATTTAAGAAAATATTTTCGAATTTAATTGACTTGACTTTGTTTAATACGTACTTTTGACTGGTTTTCAAATTTGATTTTATTATTGAAAGATATTTGAGATGTGTTTTATTGTGTGCATCGATTGTAGATAGTAGTACTTGTTAAAATTTTAAGACAATGTGATGCTTTCTTTATAAACGAGTAATATAATGACTAATTAGTCTTATAAACTATTTATGAGTGTTTGTATTAGTCTATTATAATAGGTTGATAAACATGGGTGTCCAGTTAGCTTATGTAGTAAAATGGCAACAATAACATTTCGAAAGAAGCTCATAATCTAACTTTTTCCAAACAAACCACATACGTAGAAAGGTGATTCTATATTTTGTTATGATAGCCACAAAATAAGTTAAACTCTCCTAGATATGCAAGGTTAAATCCTCTAATTAAGTAGTTTGAGCTTATAAGCTTATAAAAAAGAACTACAATGAGCTTGTTTTTGCTAAGTTGCCGAAATTATAAGATAACACAAACACCCATTGTAGGTTAACACAAACACGTATTGTAGGTTTTTATATACCCACTTCGTCTTACAATTATTGTCCACAAATAAAAATTATACAGTTTAAGAAAAATGCATTAATTACTGCTTTATTTTCTATGAAAACCAAAAAAAAAAACAATTCTACCTTAATAATTAATTAATGTTTTTTATTCATTTTGTAAATATCAATTTTGACTAACGATAATATGGTAAACTTAATTACTATTTTTATTAGCTGATAATTATTTTGAGACACACTAAAAAATAGATGGACAATAAAATTGGGACAAATATAAACCTTTCTAATCAAATATGATAGTAGCTCGTAACTATTAAATTCTTACTTTAAAGACTGATGAGGGTATGATTAGGCCATGATCTATCATAAAGTAGTAGGATTAAAGACTTTTAATTAGAAAATAGAGAAAAAGCCAAAAAGCAAATATTAAAAAGTGATACTACTTGTCCCTCCAATGCGATTTATATATGAATCATTGTTCCTTTTTGCACATTCTTTGTTTCTTCATGCAAATTGAAATCAATCATATTATTTCTTTTAAAAGCAACAAATTTATTCTTACAAAACTTTACAGGCAGTTAAAGGAGAGCTAATAAAGTAATAAACGTTATTTGCATTTTAGCTTTTGACTTGCAACTTCTATTAGAGTCTACATTTATTTTTGTAAAATGCACTGTGTATCTAAATTGCTGGTGTGGCATTCCGATTCAAAGCAAACGAAAATACGTAACAAGCGGGCATGTTAGTAGTACCACGTAGCAGTAACAACTAGCCGTAGTTGATTACTCCCTCTGTCCAAAAATTATTGTCATGAGAGAGAAATCACAAAATTTAATAAAAGTTGGGGAACTTTAATTTTCAACCACTAAAATAAAATATTATTCCACTAGATTCTCTAGTTTTTACTTAATCAGAAAAGTGGACAATTATTTTGTGAGAAACCGAAAAAGAAATGTCGACTATAAATATGGGACGGAGAAAGTATTATGTAAGAGTGTTTGGTAACGTGATTGTATTATACTAACACGAAAAGCAGCGTTTAGATTTCTAAACGCTTATTAGTAAACGTTAAACGCTAACCACTGACCGTTAAACGCTATCAAACATAATGCTCATTGCCATAATACATATGTAGCGTTCATGGCATCGATCAGAAGCATATCTGACATTCATGACATCGATTTTAACCGTCACAAAATTTCACTACTTTTAATAAGACAAACAAAAGTAAGTTTTGAGTGGCTAAACTTTAAAGCAATATTGGTGATTAAGCAATGATACAAACTTTTTGACTATTTGGGGACATGTGCAGTATCAAGTTCGACACAAATATCGATCTATTCAGTTATGTATTATCGAGTAAACTAATACCAGATTCTCTTAAAAAGCAATCATGCAACAAGTATATTGGAATAGTATATCCTAGTTTGGTTTTTAAATCCCATCTCTTTATATGACTAAGGATCAAATGAGAAGAAATCTTAAAATGAGAAGGATGAGAAATAACAATAACCACACATTAAAGATGCATCGACTTGAATTAGATGCATCTATAACATTTTAGATGCACAATAATATATTTTCTAGCAAAAAAGTAGATGCATATACATATATTATATGCATTTCATCAAGTTAGACGAATCTTATGTATTTTTCGTCCTCTGCGGGTCAAATTTGTTGTTAGTACTATTTTGCATCGTTTTAACTTCAAAATCACTTTCGAAACTAATTGGGATGCATCTAAATGAATAGAGATGCATCTAAATCTAGTCGATGCATCTCAAATATGTGGTTATGGCTATTTCTCATTCTTCTCATTTTAAGTTTTCTTCTCACTGGATCCTTACCCCTCTTTATATAAATGGATGCCTTTTTCAAACAAGTTTTGATATTTATGTTCTTCTGTA
The DNA here is from genome assembly GCA_014162995.1 of Artemisia annua. Lineage (NCBI taxonomy): Eukaryota > Viridiplantae > Streptophyta > Magnoliopsida > Asterales > Asteraceae > Artemisia > Artemisia annua. Next base: position 26,098 of record LBNU01038055.1, on the reverse strand, counting down.
TGTTTTCACCGCAACCGTTTCATGAGGATTTTTACACCGTGTTCTCAAGAAAAAAAAAAAGAAAAAAGTGAAAGTAAAGTAAACAAGAGGAAGTAAATGTTCTCAAGAAAAAATAAAGAAGAAAGTGAAAGTAAATTAAAGAAAGAGAGAGCAAAGAAAATGGAGAGGAAGTAAAGTTGTGTTTCACCCCAAAAGTGGGGTGAAAGTTTTCAATGCAAAATCATCTCACTTTCACTCATTTACTTTCACTTTCACTCCTAACAAAAACTCGAGAAAATGAGCATTTTTACATTTTTAAGCAAAATCACACAACTTTCAATCATTTTCTTTCACTATACTTCCTAAGAAAAATTTGAGAACACAATTTTTATAACTTTCACTTTCTTTCCTTTCTTTTACTATACTTGAGAACACAATGTAAATAGGTAATGGGTTCAATCCCGACTTATAGCTAATCATATTTGTGTTGAACTTATGATAGAAAAAAGATTTGGCCCAAAACACTGGACCGAGGACAGGACCGAAATGTTCGACTCATGTCTGAGTCGGTTGGGGGTTTGTCGGTCCAGTCCGGTCCAAAGCATAATGTCCGGTTGTGAGTTAGACAGAACAGGACCGAAAATAATTAAAAGGGTGGACCGAGGACCGGGCCGAAATGCATTCAGTCCAGTTTGATCCGGTTTCTCAGTTCGATCTGGTCTGTGATCTATAATAATGCTCAGCCCTAAGAACATGTGTTCATTGTCTAAGACTAAGTTTTTAAAAAATAATCAATAGCATCCGAAAAGGATACAGTGGGTCAAGGTTTCCTTTACGATTTAAACCTTTTGAAACCTCGTTCTTTGATTACACAGGTGATCTTTAAATCGCATACCACTAACTCAATGATCTTTTATTTTTTTTTATTTTATTTTATTTTTTTATTTTATTATTATTTTTTTTATTTTATTTTATTATTTTTTTTTTTTTTTCCTTTTCANTAAAAAAAAAAAAAGGTTTTTTTTTTTTTTTTTTTTTTTTTTTTTTTTTTTTTTTTTTTTTTTTTTTTTAATTAGATACATGCTTCACCTTATATTTGGCGAAATGTAGCATTAACAACACTAGCAGTTTAGTAGTTAGCAATAGTTGTTTGTTAAATCAAAAATATTTGGTAACGTAATTGTAGATGTAACTATAAAGTGTAAAATAACGTAAAAAGACATATATACACATTAAAATTAAAATTCTTTAAATAAATAAAAGGGGCATATATGTAATTTGAGAGCGAAAACGCTTCTGTCTAGATGTAAATGCTTCTTGATGAAGCGTTGTGAATGTGAGCGGTTACACGCGATTTAACCACTAGTTGCTTATTGCCAAACAAGCATTATATTTAAACCGCTAGTCGCTAGTTGCTCCAAAACGCTGACAAATGCTTGGTGCCAAACATACCGTATCTCATGATATTTTTAGAAAGAATGATCTACGAAAAAACTTTGATCCAAAACGCTGACTATTTTTCAAGAAACTAACTCCAAACAATGTGTACCTCTTATAATAACGTTTAACTAGGAGTTGGATCGAACCCATAACCTATTTTCCCAAAGCTTTTCTTGACTTATCAACTAATGTTTGTCGATGAAAAAGTGATACAATGAGCTAATCCCTCAATAGTGAAACATGTTCCATTGATCTTTATTTGACGATCTCACACATGGTCTGTATTTAATTCATTAGTGGCAAGTCTTTGATGTGGTCAAGGACATCTTTTCTCTTGCATTACAAATATACGATTAATATGATCTTATATGACTATTATGTAGTTTTCCAAGGACGTGGAAATAATTTTTTGTGTTGGTATATGGTTTACAAGACAATGGGCCGTTACTTCCATCTTTGGGCACAGACACTAGCCTAGTATAACAAGCCCATTAACCAACATTAAGCAACCCAAACTTATGTGTGTCCGAATACAAAGGTTGGAGAAGATTATAGAGAAAGAGATCAAACAAGTTTATAAACAAAGCATATTTTTTATATACAAGACGAATTCTTGTGCATAGTGATGATAGCGGTAAATAATGATATTTGTAAACTTATGGTTCTGATGTGACCCTTGGTGCAACACCTAAGGGTTAATTTATAGTAACTGCGAGGAAAAAAAATGTATGAGTTAAAAACGAAAAATGATAACAGTTTGAGAATTAAAAATTAGTTAAATTATTAATTTAATTGTTGATGCTGTGACCATTTTTAAGCTAATGTATATTAGTAATCGAACTTTACTCATTGTTTAAGGTTTTAAGTTTGAAGAAAAATTATTTTCTCTTAGAAATAAGTTTACGAAAGTTTTTATAGATATAAGCTTCTATAAGTTAAATCGAATAGAAATGAGTAAAGTTTGTAATAGGTTAAATTTATAAAATTTGTAAATTTAGTTTCAATTGATATAATTCTACATAATAAGCTTTAGCTATGACAGACTCGCCAAACATTTTCATAAAAATAAAACTCTAACTTCAACGTGTAATATAAGCCCAGCTAGAGCTTCTAATTTCGCAAATTAACAAAGGGACTAAATAGTGATAGTCACGGACTGTGTATAATGGGTATTCTGCTTTATAGCCCAAAAAAACCAAATTCTCAAAATAAACCTTGTACTTTTTGTGCGACTGGCGGTTGTTGTTTGAGCGGGTTGATCAACTTGCAAATTCACCAGCATTTTCAAAGCCGAAACATAGTAGTATGTCTTTATATAACGTAAAGTAACATTGTTGTCCTTACCGTTCGCTTGAAAACTTTCATCATGAACTAATTAAAGACGATGAACTTACCATGACTTCACTTGACCATACACTAAACACAAGCTCTTATACCACTTGTTGATATCGATCAAATGTGTGTATGCATGAAGTTAGAATGGCTGAAACATAAGAGTTGGATATATAACAGATCATTAAATATAAATATGCAAGACCAATGAAATTGTTTAAAAGAAAAAAATGTATTACCACTACAATAACAGAACCTTAAATATAAATATGTTTGTGACAACTTAATTCTTGGTACTAGTCCTATCCTAAATCTAGCAAGTAACTCTAATCAAGGACGCCGCACTTGCATGATAGACTTGTCTTGTTGGACATTAATTAGCTGGTTGATCACATCCTTGCACACGTCGTCAATATATTGGAACACGAAAATAGTGAACATACCAAAAGGAATCACAAGGACCACACCGCATACAACCAGGAATGGGACTACGGCGCCTTCAGGGATGTAATACGGCACCACAAACATGAAAGGAACGAGAATCACTAGAAATGCAGTCCAATGGATAGGATAATCGTTGAAGCTTGTGTCTTGTTTATAACGGCATGCATACTTCCAAGCAAAGTAATACGCAACTAGGATCACGACAAATAAGATTCCACAAATAACTGAATACACTATCAAATCGAGTTTGTGGGGAACAAATATCACAAGCCCTAGCAAGAAAGGTGTAGGAATTGCGGAGAAGCAACCGATAGTTTTCAAGATGGTGTAATGGATATTCTTCATCCAACGTTGTAAAAAGAAGCCAGCAAAAACCAAAATAATAGATGATAGTGTAGCAACTGATAATAAGGCATCGACTATGAGCATAAGAATATCATGATGAGGTTTAAAAAGGGATTTATTCCGTTTGCTTGCTGGAGCAAGTCCCAGTGGAACCAAGAGAATAAGAAGAGCTGTCCAAAACAAAACGCAGAAGTAGCGAAAAGACCTGAAACAAACACATAAACACGTACGTGCATGCATGTGTTATTAGCTAGCTAGGAAGAATTAAAGGATAAACAAAATTTAATTAAGAATTCAAGCCACAAAAGGAAATTAAAGATGGAACTTACTGTGGGTTAGCCGATGGTGCCTCTTCTTTTTCTTCTTCGCTTACTGAAATAACAACCTGCGGATGAATATCTCTTAACAACTCCATGCGTTCGATGGCGGCTGATGATGTTAATAAGGTTTGTTTTTACTCGTGACTTTAATGGGATACATATCTTTTTATATAATAAAACAAAACCTCTAATGTTTTAATTATTATTTTTTAATTTAAAATTTTAAAAATTTGTTTTGTTGATATACTACACAAGTAAAAGATAAATACAAAAAAAAAAATAGATAAGATGCAACTAACAACAGGATTAAATTTTTTAAATGATTATCTTTAATAATACACAAATATAATTAAAAATCATAAATCAAACAAAATGAAGATTAAATTATTTGTTTTTAAATAAATAAAAATATATCATTCAAAACACTTTAAAAAAAAAACTCGCGCGTGCGCAGGCATTATAACTAGTATTTATATATGATATAACGACTCCCTGTTGGAGTTGGAATAGCATTTATTTTTTTTACTAACCTTATGACAACATCGCGATTAGTGTTCAGTATTATTAGTATTGCGTCTTTGTATATATCTGGTAAATATATGGCATCTAGTTTCTAATCCTCTTTAAGACTAAATTATAGCTTAAAACAATACCTCACTTTGCAAAATTGGAGGAGGTTGAGACATGTATTTCTCTTTACAACAAATGTGAATTTATCTTTAGAACAAACGAGCTGATTTGACCGCACGTTGCCGCAGGGTCGTTTTTTTAATGCATGAAACAAATTTGTGGTTAATTATAGTTGTTTATTTTATTTTATTTTTGCGTTTTATTTATTTTTATAACATTGTGCCTAGTAATTTTTCTTAACATTGCATTGTATTTTGTAAGTTTAATTTTTGGGATTCTTATATTCATTTGAGTCATCTAATTAATTTCTGGGCTTCTTGTTTATCTGTTAGTGTGAGCCTTTATTTGTTTAACATGGGCCAATGTCCAATACGAAGGAATAGTTTTTGGGCTATTATCCAAATTACACTGAAGTTACCACTACTTAGGCCTATACGAAAATAGATTACCAAATATTTAAGCCCGGGTACTGTAGAAGTGAGGGGTGCTGTAGAAGTGAGATTTTGACTCTTTGACTTTTTTGGGATTTAGTATATAGTATAACTAGTTATAATGCTCGCGTACGTGCGGTTTTTTTTAATTTTTTTTTTAAATGATATATTTTTGTTTATTACAAAACAAATAATTTAATCTTTGTTTTATTTGATTTATGATTTTTAATTATAGTTTTTTATTATTAAAGATAATTATTTAAAAAGTTTAATCCTGTTGTTAAGTGCATTTTTATTATTATTATTATTATTATTATTATTATTATTATTATTATTATTATTATTATTATTATTATTATTATTTTGTATTTATCTTCTACTTGTGTAGTATATCAACAAAATAAATTTACAAATTTATAAATTAACAAATACAAATTAAAATATTACCTAATAAGGAAATAATCTTTTTTTTTAAACACGAAAGTACTCACTTGGGGTTTTGTTTTATTATATATAAGATGTAAACAAACACGTTTAACCGCACAAAAATATCAAACAACGAACTTCTTTCTATCATGTTTATTTAATTATATATTTGTTCTTAAGAAAACAATATTTATTATTATTATTATTATTGTTAGTACAAAATCCTGTACAATGGTCTTGGTGCTACCATTGGAACAGAGTTCCGCAGAAATTACCGTTAGACTCACCGCGGGAGGGGGTTCTCACGGTCAACCTTTGGTGTAAAAAGTAAGTACTAGATAGAGATAATATGTGTCTGTTCTAGTGAGAGAGAAAGTTGTGGAGTTTGCCCTCAATCGCATGGTATTTATAGGCTAGACTCCATGTTGTTACCTCCGGATCACGGATTATGATACGTCCTATTATATGCAAGATAATAACATGATCTTGTCGGGAAAAGGATGTGAGGCATGGATATCCGAGCTCTCTTGTCCTTTTGGTTGACTTCACCCGTCCTGGGGATCCGTGCCTCAACGTGCTCCCCAAGTTGGGTCCTTTTATGGGAAGATGAGATGTTTGTTCTTTTCTACGAGATATTTTCTGCCATCTTTAGGTGAGTCACGTGATACGTGACTTGAATCCCACTTTAGACATTTGGTCTAGGATAGCTCCGGACCTGTTTTGCTTCCGCAGTCCTTAGCAACGTGGTGACCGTGTGCAGTCATTGTCTACTGCAGTAGTCATGTCGTGCTGGAGCAGGTTTGTCTCCGGTCCGGAACTTATATGAATCCGAGAAGTGGGTCCGGATACACTTGTATGTGATCAATTATTGTAGCTATTTATAGATACTATTATATATCTTTATTAGACTAAATTTATGAATATACGCACGATTATAAATATCAAAAAGAAAAGATTATGATCATAAATTTATGTATATGGGGTTGCAAGGGAAAGAGTAAGAAATGGCTGCGAGGATGCATCGGTAAATAAAGTAGGTAAAGTATTGTGTCTAAGTCGTATCTTCCATATTATTAGTATTTTCATATTATTAAATATTTTTATTTATTTTATATAATATTTAATGAAAAATATACAAATAAAAATATATTTAAAATCCAAATTATTCATATATCTTTTGAATTAAGGATTATAAAAAAAAATAATAATAAAAAAAAATAATAATAAAAATAAATTAAATTAAGGTTGGAAACAGTCCACTCTACAAACTTTCTTAAGCTTATAAGTTATGAGTATGGATCTAGTGAGAAGAGAAATTGAAATGAGAAGAATGAGAAAAAATATTAGCCACATATTTCAAATGAGGATGAGAAATATAAGGAGAGATGCATCTATATTTTCAGGTGCACCTGAAATATGCGGTTGTGGTTTCTTCTCACCCTTCTCATTTTAATTTTATTTCTCATTGTATCCTTGCTATATCTACTTCCTTTGGAGTCCACCTAACTAGTGTTTGAACTAGTTTTGACTAAAACAAAGTCAAAACATTAAACATTTGCTGTCGGAAAAGCTGAAATGGCGAAAAGACGGAGGAGCACAAAAACAACAACAACAATCATCCTCCTTTTATTATGTCTAGTTGGTTTATCAACTGTATTCGCTCCTCTTCCTTCTTCTTCCAATTCCCTCAAACAACATCATCATCATCATCATAGTCATAGTCATCACGTGAGTTACTTACTAATTAAACACTACTACTCCCTTTTGTGATTTGGTTACTTGTTATTGATTGTAAATTGTTTGTAACAACAGGCGGTTGCTGTTAATAAAAATAAGTTTGAAATAAAGGATGATATGTTTTGGAAAGACGGAAAACCGTTTAGGATTATTGGCGGTGACTTGCATTATTTTCGTACTCTTCCTCAGGTACATATATATATATTTTTTTATGTTAAATATAATTCTAGTCAAAATCTATAACATTTTACTAGCATTTTTCTATGCCTAGTGTTTGTTTTGTAACATAGCCGTGGTAGCTGTATTTATAAAGTAGTAAAAGCTAAAGCCTAAAGCCTTCTATTATTAGAGGGCGCGGCGCGGTGCAGTGGTGGATAACATGTTATAGGTGCCATTTTAGCACCTATGGCGCCCCTATAAGTATTATATTGCACTGCCCCCTTTGTGTATTATAGGTGCCAATGCTATGCCATTCACATTCGTTATGCGTTTAATTTTTTTATTAATATACTTTTTTTTGAGTGAGTGGGTATTTTTCATGGTGTGTTATAGGAATGTTATATTGGGGAGTGATAATGTTATACGAGTGTTATAGGGTACAAGCTGACATGGCGGCGCCAGTTGCACCTTGCACTCTTAGCAGGAGCGTTTAAACAATATTCATTTTAAACTATATTTTGGTTCAATTCCTGCTATGTGCAAACAACCTTAAGTGGCCACGCCAACCTCCTGAAAAGAGAAGGCTTTACCTGGTTTGAGTCTCTGTGGCGGTGGGTTCAAACCCCATGGATTAGTCGGCCAAAAAGGTCGGAAACCATGGTTGCCAAAAAAAAAAAAANCACAAGGGGCAGGTGCCCCCCTAGCGAAAAAAAATGTAGTGTAAATTTTCGAAAATATTTGGCTTTTTTCGTAATTTTCCCCCCTTATGTACCAATTTATAGTGTAGTTTCTAAAATTTATCAAAGTGTGCCCCCTCGACAAAAAATTTCTGGCTCTGCCCCTGGAATTGTTGCCCAACAAGCGGTGTTTTCTATAGCTTTATAAACGTTTGTTGCCTAACAAGCTGTGTATTCTATAGCTTTATAAACGTCATTGCCAAGCACAACCTTATGACTATGTTTGCCACAATAGCACCAAGCTTTTCGAGATTTTTATGAAATTGTCGTTGAAGAAAGGACGTGTTTGAATGAGAAAGATTTAGCTTTCAATCTCGGAAAAATAAGTTATACAATGTACCTTTTGAAAGAAAATCTGCTAATGTCCCCTTTTACGATAATCTAATGCCGGATAAATGTTTATGTAGGCATCTTTTTATGTCATTCTACACCTTTCAGCTACAACAACTGCTTTTGCTAAACACTTTTTATATAATAGACGGGCTACAACTAAAAAACCTCACCTCATAGCTCCAACTAATTTTGCCAAACAGACTGGTAGTTATTTTTAGAAGTTCCTATTATATAGTTGTAAATGATTTTGACCTCATTTCAATCTTTGACTGCAGTATTGGGAAGATAGGTTATTAAGAGCAAAGGCTTTAGGTTTGAATGCAATTCAAACTTACGTTCCATGGAATCTGCATGAACCGAAAGAAGGTCAGCTAGATTTCGATGGTATAGCGGATATAGTTTCGTTTCTTGAGCTGTGTCACAAGTTGGATTTGCTGGTTCTGCTACGTCCTGGGCCTTACATATGCGCAGGTCAAAACATTTACCGAACCTGAGTATATTAATTCTGTATCACGCTTTTGTAAACTTTGATTTAATTCTAAATCGTGTATACGAATCATGTCAGCAGAATGGGACTTTGGTGGTTTCCCTGCCTGGTTACTATCTAAAGAACCAGCCTTAAAACTAAGATCATCGGACCCAGCATACCTTGCTTTGGTAAATATTTTTCTATTACATTTTCTTATCGATGTTTCTATCAACGACTTATTAATCATATGAGTTGTTGCAGGTCGATAGCTGGTGGGGGATACTACTTCCTAAAATTGATCATCTTCTTTACCACAAAGGTGGACCAATAGTTATGGTTCAGGTGTGTTACCGCGTAGAGCTATCGTTTTATCTCATTTGTTTCATAAAAACTAGTTACTTATATATCATGATTGCAGATTGAGAATGAATTTGGCTCTTATGGAGATGACAAAGACTATCTGCATCATCTGGTCAACTTAGCACGGTCACATCTCGGAGATGATATAATCTTGTAAGTTTATGTAGTATGCTATTGAAGACAATTTTTATCGCATCAAACGAGTGTATTTCATTCTTAGTTATTATTATTATTTTTTTTTGATATACAGATATACTACAGATGGAGGCACTAGAGATACTCTTACTAAAGGAACTATACGCGGGGACACTGTTTTTTCAGGTGAGAATAATGTTGTAATGTGTATTTTATTTATTTAAAGTAGTTTACGGTTCATGTGATTAATATAGAGTTTAACTGTAGCCGTTGATTTTTCAACTGGAGAGGATCCTTGGCCTATATTTAAGATGCAAAAGGAATATAATGCGCCAGGAAAATCACCACCCCTTTCTTCGTAGGTATCTCACTTTAATTCGTGACTCTTTATTTAGTCAATTTATTCTATGATGCTCATAAGAGGCTATTTCAGAGAGTTTTACACTGGATGGCTTACCCATTGGGGAGAGATTATCGCTAAAACAGATGCAAATTCTACAGCATCTGCACTCGAAAATATTTTGTCAAGAAATGGCTCTGCTGTGCTTTATGTAAGCGATTGAAATATTTGACTCTTTTATACTGTTATTTACCTAACAATATCTCATGATGATGTGGTGTTTCTGTCACTTATAGATGGCTCATGGTGGAACCAACTTTGGATTCTATAATGGTGCAAATGCTGCTCAGGAATCTGACTACAATGCTGATCTTACGTCTTATGATTATGTGAGGAACCTCTGTAATAATTCATTTCTTGCAGTTTTTATTGTAAAGACTAGTTATAAATTTACATGTTCTGTTACTTTTTGTAGGATGCTCCTATTAGTGAGTCTGGTGATGTGGATGGTGCAAAGTTCAAAGGTAATATCTCCCCCTACAAATGATGATGATTATGATCATGATTATATCAAGTTTTTTTGCATAAAAGATGGACGTAGTTTTTCATTTTTTCTGTTTTAGGCATTGTCCTTTCTTTTGTAAGTGTCATTTTTTAAGCCGATTTTGAGGGGGGTTTTCTGCTACAAAATGGCTTAAATGGGACACGACTATCTTTTAATCACTTTGATGCACAAAAGAAGATTACGATAACTAGAACGGGACAGATAAAAGAGTAAGTTGGTGTGTTATGCTAAACTCCATGCTTTTTTTTCAGCATTGAGGGCGGTTATAGCCAAATACAGTGCAGCTTCTCTACCTCCAGTTCCTCTAAACAATGAAAAAACAGGATATGGTCGTATTAAATTAGAAAAAGCAGCATCACTTTTTGATACATTAGACAATGACTTGTCAACCAAAGCTATTGAATCCGAAAACCCAATCTCAATGGAGGCTGCAGGCCAGGTATTTGTGCTGATCTTATAGACCACTTATTTAATTTCATCACGTCAACGTTTTTGAACTAATTGTAGGTGGAAATGTCCTTATTTCCAGATGTTTGGATTTTTATTATATGCCTCCGAATACACATCTAAGGGCAATGGGAACACTTTGTCTATACCAAAGGTAAGAGTGTATATGATCTTTACGATAATTCAAAAGGTTTAAAAATTGGTCTGGGTCAACCAACCAACCCGACTAGATCACCCGTCTTGACCCCACAGACCCGTTTACCAACCCACCATTTGTGACACCTAGGATTAACTCATTAATATGGTATGTTGCGCTATAATTTTTTATTTTATTTTATTTTTTTTTTTTATTTTTTTTTTTTTTATTTTTTTTTTTTTTTTTTTTTTTTTTCAGGTGCATGACAGAGCCCAAGTGTATGTTACATGCCTTGCTGAAAATAAGAGAACAAGACCTGATATATTGGCACAATCGATAGATGGTCAAATAAGCAAGTTAATCTTCCTAACGCCGAATGTGCTTCCACTAGTAGATTGTTAATTCTGGTAAGAATAAGTCTCCCTTGACTATTCCACATGCCATTAGTAACTACTTTATGGGCTAAAACCTAATGCTAAGATTATTTTGTCTTTTATCAAAAGTTATTACAATGTTAGTCAATTTGTTACTTTGTATGCTATTGATTTTTGTGTTTTTTCAAACAGTGCTAACACCTTCCCCTTTTTATAGGTTGAAAACATGGGTCGTATTAATTACGGGCAGTACATGTTTGATAGCAAGGTAAAATTCCTAACCTAACAGGCTAACACCATATAAATGCTATATGGCAATGTATACAATAAGTTGAACGAGAGCATATATAAATTATATAGAAGATGGTGGTGATTATATTTCTTTGTGTTTTATAGGGCATATTGTCGGCTGTTTACTTAGATGGGAAACCGTTGCTCAAGTGGAAAATGCTACCAATTCCTCTCGGAAATCTAAATGAGTCCCCAAAAATCAGTCCTGTTTTCAAAAAATCATATTCTGATTTGATCAGAGTTTCTACCCGTAAAAGCCTGAAAAGCGATCTGGGTACATTGAAATTTATTAGTTCTTACTTTATTTCTTAAACAACCATCAAAATCAGTAGCAGTGGAGATAGTAGATTAGTAGTATTGCTCTAACATCGTCTATTTTATTTTGCAGGGGTGAATTCAGCAGAACTGGCTTTCTATACTGGTAGTTTTGTTGTGGACAAAGTGACGGACACGTACATGTCCTTTAATGGCTGGGGTAAAGGAGTTGCATTTGTAAATGACTTCAATATCGGGAGATATTGGCCCGTAAGTTCATGCTATTTCGTCTTTGGACTATATGATTGTATAACAAGGCTAACAACCTCTCACTTTTCGTGTTCTTTTTACAGTCTTTTGGGCCCCAGTGCAACCTCTATGTTCCTGCTCCAATTCTCCAACGTGGGAAGAACGTCTTGGTATGGGCCTGCCCTCTCTTTCTCTTCCTTTCTCACACGCCACTTACACACAATTACATGCCCCAGTGTTGCCCATCAGTTATGTGCATCTAAACCATTTCCCCTTTTTGCTAAATTTAGTTAATGTCCCATTTGACCCGTTGTAGGTCCACCAACCAGTTCATAAATAAACAGGTCAAAATGTCACCTGCTCGAAATGAAATGAACCATCAACTAGAGGCATCCTGGACTATTTCATTGACTTTTTTCTTTTTAATATTTTATGAACCACTTGTGAGTTATAAATCTTGCCATGTAGGTGATACTTGAGTTAGAAAGTCCACAACCCGAGCTCGTGGTGCGTTCAGTTGACCAGCAAGACTTCACTTGCGGCTCGAAACATTTGAGCATGCCTCGGCTATAATGTCGTTTGTGTGCACATACCCTTATATGAATCATAGGTCGACGATCATCGAAAAATGTGTTTTTCTCCACATTTTTGAAATGTTTCATTGTTGACGAATTTGATAAAACAAAACTATTATTATATATTTATATCTGTTTTTGTGTGCTAGTTGAATTAAAAAGTAAATACCTCTTAAACATATGCAAGTTGTGAGACAAAGCGAATTTTTTTAATGAGTCTTGGTCGTATTTGGAGGCCATAATTTGCATTTCTATGTCATGTAACATGTCCGCATGTGTTATCATTTATGTTGGAATGTTTATTATATTTACTAATAATAATGACCATGATTTAATAATAACATACCATTTGGCCTTGGGCATCATTTCCTCAGCACCCTCAAAATATATAAAAACTAACTTAATTTTCGATCCGAGTCTTATAAGTTAGAAGTGTTGTTTTGGTTTGGTGTGCTATATAGATGCCCAAGTTCGAGTTACAACGTGGGTTCTGTTCGTGATTGTTAGCAACAGTCACATCTATTTGCGATTATCGTTATACAAACCTGAGTAGACACCACTATCCAAACACATATTTTGTAATGCGATGGTTTAGTAAATACCTATCGAAACCAACATACATGTTTGGTGCCCCATCACGATTGTTCTCTAATTTTCGTTTACTTTTACTCAGTTTTGTTCCTTAAGGAGAAAACACGAAAAGACATCAATTTTAATACAGAGAAAAGATTAATGAGATGGTTGGGTTGGGTCCTATATGTTATTCGAACGTCAAAACTTTAGTAATGGTTAACCTTCTTCCTAAGCAACACCTTAATGACGATGACCCTTAACCAATAGATATAAATGATATGAGTATATAACGATAGTCTATAGAATAAAGAATACTATAACTATATTTGTAGTATACTTAATAAATATTTTTGCTTGACTACACTATTGGGGACACTATGTTGACTATTTAGAAAGTTAAGTACCCAACATACCATAAACGTCCGAATCAAATGGCTGTTTCCATCGTATTTTCTTTTGTCTTAGTATCCTTTCAATTACAGAACTATATTACTAAAGTATTTAGTAGTCTTAGTTTATTAAGACCATAGATGAAAAGTTATTGATTAGTCACTACAACCTAACTTAACTTAAGTCGTTTTTTAATAACATCATATTAATAAAACATACAAGTAGGGAATTCAACTTGGTTATTGCGAAAGAAATATGATAAATGACGTTGCAACCATATTGATTTCTATTGCGTTAGAAAAACACAACCTTTTGAAATGTACATTGTCCGAAAATTCTGCTATAAATCTCATTGTACAATGTACAACAACAATAATACTCAATCTGAGCGAGTTATAAAATTATGATTTTAACAAAATGCATTTGCTAACTTTTATTATTGAAACATCTATTGCAAGAGGATACCGAATTTTAGTTTTGATTTGCTCCTACAAATGTTTAAAGGGGATAACTTGGCTACAATTTTTGTAGCTAGTTGGCTACAATCCTTCATAGAAAATAAACTAGCAATGAATCATAGACCCACAAAAAAGAATCAGGACTCTATAACACAAAATTGTAGCTTATATATTCTAAACACGCACGATTTTATTATTGAAAGTAACAAAAGTTTAATTATAAGAATCCCCTCGAACTCTACATAACATCGTCAGTTTTTGTCGGTCCTCATTGATCACTCACACAGACAAAGTGAAATAAACAAGACTTGAAATTATAATGTTTGCTTTAACTTGGTCATTAAGCTGTCTAGTGATCAAATAATATCAAAAGTCATTAAGCTGTCTAGTGATCAAATATTTTTAGTGAAGAGATTGTCTCAAGTTGAAAAAACAACTTGAGAGAATCTCCTTCCATATTTTTAAGTCTAGATCTCGGGTTCAAACATCACTAGCTAATTTCAGAAACTATTGTAAGATTTTGAAAAAGATTGATATCCTCTCATGTTCAATTTAAACATGAGATGTTATGTTGAGATTAATGAGAGGTCATGTTCAATTTGAACATGAGAGGTTATCTATTGTAGGTCATTTATTTGATTATAAAAAATGTGTTTTCATTTCAACAAAACTAACATGATCTCTCATGTTCAAATAGAACATGAGAGGATCTCAATCTGAACTTTTAAAAAATATATATTCAAATAAAAAAAACTAGCTCTACAAATTATATTATAGGAAAAGCAAACTCATCCGTTTATCCACATCCTAGTATTGAGGCTACCCATTAAAAAAAAAGAAAAAAGAAAAGAAAAAAAAAATGACACTTAAATTCAGCACTGTCACTTTAGTGACACATCAGCCTTTTCTCTTTACAGCTAAAATCACCACCAACATAAAAGTGTTTACTTTTCACTTAATAAGGAATAATTGTAGGCATGATGTTCAAAAAAAAAATAATAAAATAAATAAATAAATAAATAAATAAATAAATAAAAATTGTAGGCCTAAAATCTTAATTATTCTTATTTAGGAGACCTCAAGCTTAGGTCTTCCCTTTAAGAAACTAAATATGGCTAATATAGATATTTGCCCAAACCACTTAATTTAGTAAGCACCCCTTAGTATAATTAGACAATCAACTTTACTACCAAGACAGAACATACTTAAATACAAATATATCTCATAAAAATCATTTAATAAACATATACACACAAAACAAACCTCTCACAACTAAGTCATTTGCATAATCGAGTCTTCGTTTATTTGGTTTTCAACGCGCGCTAGTTAGGTGAATGTAACAAAGAGGACGCATCTTCTTTGTGTCTTAGACAAGTCTTGATAACATTATTACGGGTAGTCTTAGGCTATACACAGTGGGAAGGTCATGAATCGGTTGACACGCAAGGTCATGATCTGTCATGCCATTGTGGGCATTTGGTCATGGATCGGTCTAGCAACTATATTACTTAAGTCGGTCGAAAATTAGTCCAATTTTTACACTATCACTTTTGTTTTTTTCTTTCTTAAAAAAAAAAAATAAATAAATAAATAAAAAAAAGTTGGTCACGACTGTGACAACTTGATCGTATCTGGTCGTCGAAGAGAGAAGCTAATATAGTAGGGTCATTCTGGGTCATGACTGTGTCCATCAACCTTGCAGGACACAATACAAAAATATAAAAATAAAAAAAAAACCTAACAGGGTAACAGTGTATGGATAACTTGTCACTCAAATCATTACTTATTTAACACTAATTAACAAAAGAATATATTCTCTTATTATCATTTCCTAAATGTCAATTTCTTTTTCTTCTATCAAATCAAGTAAACTAGAAGGAATGTATTCTCTCCAACTCTGATAACACCCTTTCACCACTCCACCCCCTTTTTAAGTATCATTTTCTCTAATCTCTCTCACTGAATTTAATACACACACGCACACTTTTTCACCTTCAAAAACACACACACAAAACATTTTATAAAACAAAACCTCTCACTCACAAACACTTTTCCGATCCACTGAGATTCAGCCTTGCGTTGCTCAGATTCGTTTTTTTCTTTTCCTGTCATTTATAAAAACAAATGGCAGAAAAAATCTACCCAGCCTCAAAACCACCACCACAAACCACCGCACCACCACCATCTTTCCCACCAACCAAACCCCTCACACGTCCAGTCTACCGTCCAAACCCCCGCCGCAACCGCCGCTCCTGCTGCTGCTCCATCTGCCTAATCCTCACCGTCACCATCACCGTCCTCATCTTCCTCCTCGCCGTCGCCGCCGCCATCTCCTACGTCATCTACCGCCCTCACCGCCCCACCTTCTCCGTCACATCACTCCACGTCACTTCCTTCAACATGACGTCATCCAACAAGCTCAACACTAAGTTCAACCTAACTCTCACTGCACGTAACCCTAACAAAAGAATTGTCTACGTCATGGACCATGCTGACGTCACTCTATCTTCCAAAAAGCTTCACTTAGGCGACGGGACGTTTACACCGTTCACGATGGGTAAAAAGAATACGACGACGTTGAGAACTGTAGTGACGTCATCTGGTGATGAGGTAGTTGATGATGATGACGTATTGAAAGGTGAAATAAAGAGTAGGAAAAGTGTGGAGGTGAAAATTGAGGTTGAGACGAAAATTAGGGCGAAAATTGGGGGTGTGAAGACGAAAAAGGTGCCGGTTCGGGTTAGTTGTGACGGAGTTAAGGCGAGCGCGACTGGGGCGAGTGTTTCGGGGGCGAAATGTAAGGTGGATTTGAGGATTAAGATTTGGAAATGGACTATTTGATAAACTGAGCGGGGTATGAGGGAGGTGAGATGTGGACAGTCGCGCTGGTAGAGTGTGAAAATGAAAATGGTTTGGTTGATGATATTGTTTTGGATTGAAGAAATTGAAATAAGTTGTGATTATTATATTTGGATTGTGTTTTGATTAGGATGTGTTATAAGTTTGTTAAATCCAAAATTGGAGATTGAATTTTGTTGCTATTAGTTTAGTTTTTTTTTTAGTGTTTTTTGTTTTTGTTTGTTGTTATTTGGTGTAAATGTAAGTTGAAATGAGGTTGAGCTTGACAAAGCTCGAGCTCAGCTTGTTTTACTTTAGAAAAACACGGGTTAGAAATGTGGGTTGAAATGAGGTTAAATGGATATGGATCAGGGTGAGATAAGTCGAGTCGAGATTGAGCTTGACAGATTTTGAGTTTAGCTTGTTATAAACATGAGTCGAGCTTGGCTCGTATCAAGTCTGTTAGTAATGCTGGAGCTCGGGCTCGCCCGTGAGTTGAGAGATTAAATAACTTCGTTTTTTCAAAGAAAACACCCAAGTTCAACCGTAACTATTTAGAGGTTACAATGTACAATTTACTGGTTGAAGTAAAAGGCTATTCTTCACATTTTCTTTGGCACACGGGTGGGGGGCGCAATGGCACCGGTTTGGCTCAAGCCAAATGATGTCCACTTAAATTTGATGCCCGGTTTCATGTTAGTGCATCCTTTGCTCTAAGAAGTGCCAAAGGCTTGGCCAAGAATATGTCTCTTAAGTTTAAACTTTTTCAGATTATTTTAGTCTGAACACATTCAGATTGTTCACTTTACCATTCTGAACACGTTTGACACAATTATTTAATCAAGGCTAGAAGTAGGTGGTTTGGTAGCCATGCAAGTACACACATTTATTACAGTATTTTTCAAATTAATAATACCAATTCGTAAATAAAGGTAAGTAGTCATTGTCGGTGGAAGATACGGCGTCGTGTGGGTTTTGGGCCCGGTCACGCTTGTTACATGTTTATGTTTCAAACCAATGAAACATCACATTCATTGCTCACATCCAACCAACACAAATACTATTCTAAACCAATTACTCCATATATTTTTTTGTTAGAATATTAAATAAAATAAATCGTTTTAACTACTTTACATTCGGAAAACTTGAGTACAATGGTTTTCCAAGGTAAAAAGTAGAATAATTGCACGTGTTTTAACTTTTAATCATGCATAACACTAATAACTAGTACTACCTTTTTACAAACAAAAGAAAAAGCTTTTAGGGTGTGTTTGGTATGTGAGGTTCAAGGGCTTTAGGCTGATAACCATTTAAAATAAAATGTTTGGTATCTTCAGTTTAGATTTACGCGCTACCATGAGCCCCATTTTTCAATTCCTATAACTTTCTTGGGTTTTCTCTCTCTACATGTATAAAACACATTTTTTTTTGTTTTCAAAAATTCCCAGCCACACATGCAACAAATTATTCATATCATTTCTATTTTTGATTCAAAAATAATATATTCTAATCTAATTAATTTATATAATATATATATACATTAAAATAATAATTAAATTTCTCTCTCCATATCTACTTTCAAACCTTTCCCAAATCCAAATCTAAATCCACTCCCACTTACAAACCAAACGCACCCTTAGTTTTCAAACTTTTAAAGATAACCGAAACTTTCAATTGGTTATTTATAAAATGTCACATGAAAAGAAACAAATCATCGAATTGGACGAAATCGATGACATTTCTGAACCAAAGGCTTGTGTTTTAATAGTACCTCTTGTTGTGTGAAAAACTCTCCCAACTAAATGGTTGTGGGTTCAAGTCCTACTTATAACATGTGAGATAGATTTGTGGCATAAATGTGAGATAGTTAAAATTGACGTTCTAAAAACATAATAATAGCAAATAAATAAAATGACATTCCTGAAACCTTTTATCTTTGTCTTTATTCAACATGTAATTACGTGATCAAGTCTTAACTGGGATATGTGAATATGTGATTAATATATGGGTCGTGTATATAATGCGATATGATATTGATCGTTTTTCATCATACGTAAAAGGATCATCGATGCGATATGATATTGATCGTTTTTCATCATACGTAAAAGGATCATCGATGAAACAAAGGGACGTGCAAATTGCAAATACTTATATTGGGCTTTCTTTTGCTAATGATAGTTAATGAGTATAATCCATCATCAATAAGGGCCACATATGTTCTAAGCGGCCCAATATTTGTGATTGGCCGTCTATCTTCGACACATCTATATAATACAAAAGCAAATTATCTGGAATAGAGTCAGAGAAATATTTGACATTTTAGTGAATAATGTTACACATATATAACTTCTTGGTTAGATTCAAGGCCATCTCATTGATTTCGGTGGCATGGTGCTAAAGTAGAAAAAGGGGACCCTCGGAAGAGAAAAAATTTGGTTTTAGTTACCGATCAGGTTTAAACAATAGATAGTAGTTAAAGTTCAAATGATAGATTGTTATATAATTGTTAGTATATTGCATGGCAATAATTAGTGGGCTATTAAAGGCTTGTGTAATTTGTAAACATATGTCTGACAAAGAATTCTAAACTAAAATAGTATACATGAGAAAATTGGGCCCAAGATGAAAGGAGGTCCGGTGCCGTCACACCGTTTGCCCCACTCATTCACCGGCACTGGTTAGATTGTTAAACTGAAACATTAGTGGTAAAGATAGTATTTTATTTTGAACGGCATTTTCAAATGTTTTCTACATATATCGTCCTTTCGATGACTTTTTAATTTACAATCGTTTAGTACTCGATTGACACATTATCTTATTACGATAAACCGAAACCTCCTCGGTTACATTAGTTGGATTATAACTGTTTCCATTTTGCAAGGCAAATTATGTAATTTACATCTAAAGCTTCACGTCAGAGTTCAAACAAACCAATATGAAAATTAGGTCAAAGTTAAATTTAGGTCATATAAAATAGTTAAATAGTCCAATATTGGTAGGGGCCATCTTAATTGAATAGTAATAATTTAATGGTCAAAAGTCCCCCACATGATAAATGGTGTGGAGAAAATGTGCAAGCATCCTATTGGTAAGATATGCTCTTTTATCAACCAGGGTTATTATCTCATTAATTTCCTCTGTCCATATAATTATATAATCGCTACGTTTCAAAATATAAGTTTATTTTTGAATTTTCAAAGTTTTTTTTTCCCCACTTTGACCTTAATTATTATTTTTTTTCGTGTTATATAATACTTGATAAAAAATTACCAATGAAAATGCATTTAAAACACAAGTTCATTTATATATTTTGCACGGGGTATTATATAAGACGAAAAAAATAATTAAAGTAAAAGTTAGAATAAAAAGACTTTGAAAAAGTCAAAATGAACTTATATTTTAGGATGGGGAGTAACAATAAACTCACTTCTACATTACAATCTTAATTAATAACTAGTCGCGGAATCAGAACAAAAAAAAACGGACAAAGTTTTTTTAACAATAATATATTAAAAAAATTAACAAAAACTGAGATTTCGTTTTAAATGAATGATTTCAAAAAAAAAATAATAAAAAAAAATAAAATAAAATACTAGTAACACAAATCTTTTTAACCAAATGTATTTAGAAAATGCAAAATTATTTACAAAAATTCACCTTACGAAGCAAAATTTCATGAAATCTCGTGACATCGCGAGACATCTTCTAGTTCCATCTACTACTAATAAGTAATAAATAATTATCTAGATTGTTACTAAAAGTAGTAAACATTCAAACCATATTCCATAGCATTTTTATATCAAATTTAGTAAGGCAGTTTATAATTTTCTTTCAACTACCTATCAACTTTCTGATCACAATCAAATCATCAATTGTAAAAAACAGGCAACATATATATGTATTTATGTAAGTACTACGTACTAAACAATCTACTTTTCGAAAATAATTAGAAATACATTATCAATATGTTGATTATTTGATTTTTTTATACAATCTTTTTTCATAGCAGTAGTAGCATTTATATCCACCGACAATAGTAAGAAATTGGCATAAAATAATAAGAAAAGTATAAATAAATGAGGTGGGTGATATCCGACATCACATTCCAAAATTACAAAGCAACCATCCACAACCACCACTTCGGTCATCCTTTGCGGTTTCATGGGACACACTTTATTTTGATTAAAAAAAAGAACAAGAAAAATGGGGCCTCAAAAAACTGATGTTATATAAAACGTGTCAGCACATTAAAAAAAATTACTCCGTAATGTTTAACTTTAGGGCTTTAAATTTTGAAGCCCTAAGCGATCGCTCACCTTGCTCACTTTAAATGACAATGTTGGTCAGGTACAAATGTACAATGATATCTTCGCATAAATTGTTTTCAGTTTCATGTTGTTAAATACGCATGTTGAGTTAAGAGAAAGGTTAGAAACAATACTTCAACTAACTCGAGCGAATCTGAATAGAAAAACTCACACTTTTTAGCGTCAAAGAAAAATACCTCGCCCGTCTCTATTATCATAAATTAGTTATAACTTATAGAATGAACTAAGTTATGCAAGAATACTACTTATGCCATAATGAAAGAGATCACTCTTTACTACAATAAAACCACAAAAATTCATCATGAAAATGTTCTTTGGCTAATTTAATTAATAGAAAAGCTTATAAAATATGCTAAAGATGGTGAACTACAACTTTATTTTATGTCCAAATCTATGTGGCCATCATGCCCCCTATTTTTTCTTTTACTCTTATCTTACCTTTGGGTACACGAAAATAACATAGATTCTATTTGTGCCCATAACACCTTTTTTTTATTTAGAATGGGACACACAAAAAAAAAATCTGAAAATGTACTGTATGATGCATACAATATGGAAAATGTTTAATTCGTTAAATGTTTATGTTACTATTTTAGTTTGTTTCAAAACATCTATATATTTTTAATATATACGAGTAAAGATGACATTTGCTAATTTCAATCTACATTTCTTACCTATATCATAAAATTCAAAATACTTAAAATGAGATGAAGAGAGTGTCACCGATTCGCTACAAATATAATGAAAGTAAAATGTATTATAATGAACGATTCTAACTACATTTCAAGCAACATCTTGGTGTATTCACAACAAAAAAATCTTGTGTTTTGTGTAAATATAAACTAGATAAATATGTCCAATATACTTGGTGGCTTTTGTTCTATTAATCACATATCAATGTCATAATAAAGAGAAAGGAAACAAAGAAAAGGAAAAAAAAGCTAAAGGGGCCAGCTTTTTCAAAGATTGGATAATGTGAAACCCTTAATAAATAAACAAGATTAAGTGAGGTTTTAGGCACCAAAAGTCAAATTAAACCAAAGTAATGAATAATCAAATAAAATACGGAGTATTCGTTATTCTTTTTCTTGATTTCAACTAACATGTCACAAGGAATCACACTTTTTCTTTGAAAGCCATGACATCAACAAGGTTTCACTAATCACTAAACGACTTAAAGTAAAATATCTATTCATATAAACCATGTACGCTCTTGTTGATGTACAAAATTGCGGGTTCATGAAAGTGTCATAACTCATAAGCACACATTTTAAACTTCGTAACTCCTTAAGCTATATTTTTTACACATATTTGTCTATAAACATAGACTTAATCTCGCAACAATTTAAACTAATAACATACCTTCTATGATCTCACCAAAGATAGCAACGTGCATATAGATAAACCAACTTTACAATTCAGCAGTCCACCAATTCGAGTCTATTTGAAAATAGCTACAATATACTAGCATTTTGTGAGATTTTCGTTGGAAGACGCTTATACATATTTTGCTAGAAGGATATATGTGTTTTGATAAAAACGTCAGTTTAAAATGAGATTTTGTGCCCTTGGCTCTAAACATTTTTTTTTTTTTTTTTTTTTTTTTTTTTTTTTAAACATGAAGAATTAAAGATGCCATTGCGATTGCCGGAAATATTAGGCCTACTAAAGGGACCAAAACAGAGGAAAAGTTAAGAGTTGTTATGGATTGGGTGCCTCGCTTTATTATTTGTACATGTTATTATTATTTAGAGTTAATTGCATTTCTGGTCCCTGTGGTATGGCCAAATTGCAAGTTTGGTTCCAAAACTTTGAAAGTGCAGTGATAGTCCTCATTTTGAAGTTTAAATTGTATTTTTGGTCCTTGGATAAAGTTAAATGACTAAAATACCCTTTGTCTTCTTCAGAAAAGATAAGGGTAATTTGGTCATTTCACACTAATCAGGAACAAAAAATACAACCCAAACTTCAAAATAGGGATTATCGCTGCACTTTCAAAGTTTTGGGGACCAAACCTGCAATTTGACCATACCACAGGGACCAAAAATGCAATTAACTCTATTATTTATAATACAACTAGACTCTAAGCACAATTTCAAAATTATTTGTTAGCCTAATGTCAATTTCCCACTTAACACGAGCATTGAAAAAATGATCATGCAATCAATATATCTAATGCAAAATCCCCCACCCACCCACCTTCTCTTTCCTACTTTCTAACACATGATCAAGTCATCACTCATACTACTAGCTAGTCTTATACCACCCATAAGTCCATTTTTGCTTTAGTGCAAGAGGGTGTCAATTTTCCCACTTGATATTTTGTTTGCTTTCTTAAACACCACTTTAATGTATAGATGTCTAAAGACATTACCACTCCATTAATAGCAAGAACTAACTAGCTCTGCAAAATTTAGTTGCACCCTTTACTTCTTGTACTAGAAGTATGGGTGGTAAGACTAAGTACAGTTTTTTAATGCAAAATTTGGTTGTTGGGTGATCAAGTATTGAAGCTTGTTTTGTTTATGCTTGTTAATGGGGTTTAAAGTGGTTCTGAGGTTGATCACATTCTTGGTTTTGTTTGTTGGTGGTGATCCTTTGGCTCTTAGATCTTCTGGTAAGTTGTTTTTTTTTTTTTGTGTTCAGAGTTATAAAATTTTTAAGAAATTTATATTCTTTTGATGTTCTTTTGTGATCATTAGTAGGCATTGGGAGCAATGATTAGAATTCTATGTTCTTGAAATTGTGATTTGTGATAATATTTGAAGAGATTGATCATATGAAATGCTAGCTAAATTTGTGTTGAATTTTCAGCTTGTTTGGTGAAGTTTGTATGATGTTCATGCTATTAATTCAACCTTAATTGTTGTTATCAGGAAACATTATGATAACTTTACATTTTTTTTGAACATCCTAATTATAATATTCTTTTATTGTGGTGTCTTTTCTTGGAGGATTCAATGTACTCTAGTCTTTGTTTTTAGTATTATTGTAGCTCTTATGCATACAAATTGACATCATGATTTGACAAGAATGGTTGTGGTTTCCGAATTGATAACCATTTGTGCGAATTTAATTCGAAAGATAGTAGCATTTGAATTTTGATAATCGAAAGTAGACTTTTTATTCTTTCTATCTATGTAGTATGATGCATTGGTTTGTTCTATGAAGTCAATGTTCTATGAAGAAATATACATCAAATTTGACTTTTTTGGTCAAATGAGTGATTTCGCTAATCGCTAACTTACCGTGATTATATTAAGAAAGTCAGGAACTGTGTTGTTCTCATTTAAGAAAAACAATACAGAGTCTAACTGTTGCATTAGAATTCACTAAATACAAAAAAGTCCATGTTAATTTAGAGTTCTTAAAATGGCTCTTTTGACCTTAATAGTCAAACAAACTAATAGAAGCAAGTTCTTGTTGCAGACCATGCTAGTTCGCCTGCATTAACCCCCACCAGTGATCGATCATTAGCTCCTCGTCACTATGACAAACATTCACCGTCAAAGCATCATGCAACAAGATGGACGAAACGAGGACTTAGGCCTTTTTCTAGCATCTCTTTTCAAAGATACCATCATGAAAGACCAAAAGTTACCCATTTTGCACCAACACCCTCGTATCAAGTTCAACCACCAACTTACGTTCCACAAGGTCAGTTCAGTCTTCTGAAAACAATCCCAAAACTACTCATTACCTAAAGGTTTAAATTTTAAAATTTTGTGATCAACTTGAATAGGTTCACCTGGTCCTGCACCATCACCCGTTGATCCAACAAGCCGATTTGGTAAGCAAACTTTATAGAGTTTTGATCTTCTTATCATTTCAACTACGTTTTTTTGGGTATATCGCTGTAGTACATTGACAAATGATGCTACATTTATCTTTAGGGCCTTCAATATCTCCATCAAGCTCCTCACTGACCAAGGACACTGCTGATCCACCCACCTCAGTGTTTGCGCTACCTCCGCCTCCTCCTAATGAAGGTAATTGTACAAAAAACTATATACTGATTAACCCCACCAGCCCGTTTTAACCCGTAAGAGAATTACTGACCTCTTATCTATACAAGAACTTATATCTTTTCGGACTAATTTTGATTTTTCGTTATAGATTGTGCAACAGTTACTTGCACACAGCCATTAACATACACACCAGCTGGATCACCTTGTGCTTGTGTATGGCCAATTGAAGTTAAGCTACGCCTCGCTATTTCCCCATACACATTCTTTCCTTTGGTCTCTGAACTAGCCCATGAAATCTCAACTAGTGTTTCACTGAATGTAAGTCAAGCCCGAATCATGGGGGCCAATGCAGATGGTGAACAGCTCGATAAAACCATTGTTCTAGTCAACTTAGTACCCCTAAAACAAAACTTTGACCCCGCCACTGCATTTTCAATTTATCAAAAGTTTTGGAAGAAACAAGTTCTCATAAACAAGCCTCGTTTTGGTGCATATGAAGTTGTGAACATTAAATATCCAGGTTTTACTAACTCATTATCTCATAATTGACATATTTGAAGACCTTTCAGAATGTTAATTGTACTCGGTTTTTATTTTGATTTCAGGTCTTCCACCTTCTCCGCCTTCGGTTCCTTTAAATGGTGATGTAACAGTCGATCAATCGGATTCTTTAAATAATAATAAAGGGATGCCTTTCAAGCCTATTGGAGTTGATATACCGAGAAACGGAAGGGAGAAAAAGAGTAAAACAAACGGAAGCATGGTCACAGTGGTCATTTTATCGTCTGTGACAGCTTTTGTTGTTATCATTGGAGCTTTTTGGCTCTTGTTGATGAAATGTGGATGTTGTTGTTATTCTGATTCTCAAACAGAAAAAAATAGTCCTGCACGTACAGTGTCCCAAGGGAAACCATCAGGTAACATTGTTTTTGTGTAAATAATCAGATTCTACTGTTATTAATTATGTGTAAATCTCTCAAAAAGTAGAACATTGTGTTATATACCCGACTCTAGGGACTGGAGAATCGTTGATA
>LBNU01038050.1:208049-222934 GCA_014162995.1 Artemisia annua | reverse complement strand
GATCGATCTTTTGACAAACTTAGTGGATATATTGAGTATGTGATAAGTATATTGTATGCATGCATGCCTTAAAAATGTATATATGTAACAAATGTGTGATCATTTATGTACCAGTGATGACATCCATTTCATGCACATTACTGATTTGAGGACCATGAAGGAAAGACTGCCCACTAATCCCACCATTAGAAAGTGTACCACCAACACTTAGATACAAGTAATCCGTCCACGAAACAGGCGCCAACCCATACTCCATCGTCGTCCTCAAAACATCGATCCAAAGCTGCTCACCTCCAACATCACCATAAAACCCTAAATCCTCACTCCAACAAACCCTAATACCACTATTCAAAGAAGCCATTTCCACCACCACCCCATCTTTCGCCATTGCTTGTCCTCCAACAGAGTGTCCACGGCCTCGGGCAGCGATCTTGAAAGGAGAAGTTGATGTGTAGGAGGATTTAATGAGGTGGGTGATGTCGGAAATGGTGGACGGATATAAAACGGATGATGGGATTTCTTGAAAAAGTCTACCAAAGTCAGAAGAAGCTTTGTTGATAGAAGTTGCATCTTTAAAAAGTTTGCTTGCTATTTCAAGAGATAGGGTTTGATTAGGGAGTGATGAAAGTGAAGTGTTTTTCCATGGTGTTAATTTGGTTAGAATTTTCGAAACCAAGCTGTTTATCATGTATAGTACAATGATGCATGCTCGGAGAACATGAGCTTTAGCCATGAGGGAGAGATAGAGAGAGAGAGAGAGGAAACTAATTAAGATGATATAAGCATATGAAGGTGGTAAGATAGGTCTATATATAGAGAACAATATGCTAACAAAATATCATCAACATCTTATTATAGGTATTACAAATTTGGTATATAGTTTTAAAAATTAGGACAAATGATTTAAAAAAGTATCATACTCAATACCATTTGTTTTTATGGGTAGTGAACAAATTTTTTTCTTTTACGGGTATTTTTCTTTCAAATTTAGCCTTTTTAGGGTATTTTACAATATTTTGTGACATTTTTGCCCCTTTCAACTAATAGAAATTTAATTTTTTCGAAGAGCAAAAATGTCAAAAAAATGTTGCAAAATACCACAAAAATGATGAATTTGAAAGAAAAGTACCTTTTTAAGCAAAAATTTTGTTTGATTTCCTGAAAAACAAATGGTGTCAAATATGATACTTTTTTAATCATTTGCCCTAAAAATTATCATATATCTGAAAAGAAGTACTATAATTTGATATCTTCGTATACTTAGCGCTCATTAATATGCTGTAATTATTACATTGTCAACCAGTAAAATGTATGTTTTTTTTCTTTTTTTTTAAATAACCATGGTTTCCGGCCTTTATTGGCCGACTAATCCACGGGGTTTGAACCCATCACCACACAAGTAAAATGTATGTTTCCACGTCTTATAAGCTTTTTCTTATTGTTTAAAATCCGAAAATAAACACTTATTTCGTAGAAAGTCAATATAGTAAGTTAACATTTATTATGAAACGTATGTGAGTATGACAATGCATATATAGAAGTCACCATCACACAAATTTTTCCAGGTATATATTAGCCAAAATTAAGAGCACCATTAGATGAATTTAGGATCAAACATTAATAAAAGACCAAGTGCATGCATACTGATACTCTATAGGCTGTGGAACCCAAAAGTATATTTCACTTTAAAGAAAACATACTCGAGGAAATTCATATATAATTTCAACTATACCATATAGGACAATATTATATGAATATTTATAAAGAAGAAAGACAGGATCAACCCAGGCCAGTAGTGGAAAAAGAAGGATTGTTAGGTTTCTACACTTGGATTCATAGTACCCAAGAAAAGAAACTTGAAAGCCACCATAGAAATTTCATTTTCTAGTATCCTTAGTATTCTATTGCCTTGAATTAACCTTTTTAAATGATCAGATATAATAAAAGATAGTTAGACTAGTAGTAACGGTGACCAAATTGGTGACCAAGCCAAAAGATGAGGGGGATGCGTTCCATTACACAACTGACTGAAGGAGTGACTCTCTATTATGACTATCCTTAGTACTAAGATAAAATGAAATTATCTCTAATGCATCTTGAAAACACACCTTATTAGTGTTTTTATATACAGGGTTGCGGGAATAGCTTATGCTGGAGCTGAAACCATAGATGAAGCTATGGTAGAATCGAAAAATTAAGCTTATTTTTATAAGTTGCATGAAGTCACGTATGTATTTAAGAGCTCAATTATAAATGATTATTTTGTTAAAAGCTTTTATAATATCTGTGGTTAAATTTAAGCACTATCTTTAAGGAATATAACTTTGTAAGAAATAAGTTTATTAATTAAAGCAAAACATTTTTGTGGCCCTTTGATGTAACCAAAAAGATTGGTTTTGACAATTTAATTAAACATGTGTTTTAAAAGGAAATGGTTCCCAACATGGATACAGGAAAATGTTACTGTAACACCTATATCTTCTACATTACAATCTTTAGAAGTACTCTAATGAAGTCATAAAAGTTCAAAAACAATTTTTATATAAAAACGATTATTAGATATTTCTATATTTGGCACACAATATTATGAGAAGCTAATGCTTATTTCTTTTAAAAATAAATAAATAAATAAATAAATAATAAGCTATTTAAAATATAAGTTTTGTTTTAATGGCAAAACTTATCAGAGATTTTAGAAAAATAAAATTTCATAATCTCTTAAAATCAAATGGTAATTCATGTAGCTTATAAATATAATATTTTTACTTAAACTTCATCTCCATCTCTATCTACAGCTACTTTTAGTTCTATCAATAGTTATTTTCGCCAAACATACCCTTAAAGAGTAATGGTTTAAGAATAGTGTGTTTTGTTTTTTTTTTATTTTTTTTTATTATTATTATTATTTTTTTTTTTTTTTTTTTTTTTTTTTCTATTTTTAGATTCTTGTTCTCTACCGAAATACTGTAGCTTTTTTCTAATTATAAAAATAAGATATAAAAAATTAGAAAACGAAAAGTATAAAAGAAGAGAAAATACCTTTGTTTTCTTTCCATATTGGGAATGAATTAATTTTGGTGGGTAGTTGAAGAATCTTTGAAATATTTGGTATTGAGATTTGATGAGAAACTTCAAATGTAAAAACAAAAGTCTGTATGATGTGAATGTGATGGAAACATCAACAAGATTTTGGNATTATTATTTTTTTTTTTTTTTTTTTTTTTTTTTTTTTTTTTTAGATTTTTGTTCTCTACCGAAATACTGTAGCTTTTTTTTAATTATATAAAAAATTAGAAAACGAAAAGTATAAAAGAAGAGAAAATACCTTTGTTTTCTTTCCATATTGGGAATGAATTAATTTTGGTGGGTAGTTGAAGAATCTTTGAAATATTTGGTATTGAGATTTGATGAGAAACTTCAAATGTAAAAACAAAAGTCTGTATGATGTGAATGTGATGGAAACATCAACAAGATTTTGGTCTCCATGTCTCAAGATCTTCTCTGCAAATGTCGACACATTGTAATCTAGAACTTATATTATTCAATTACTACACATTTCTTTATCACCTAGTACGTACTAGTCATAGTTGACGCATTTTAACTCAAACACAACGATCTAAAGTTCTCTTTAATTAAGGGAAGATCGTTCGGCGTAAGGCGTTGTCCTTTTTATTTAACAGCGGAGTGTATCTATGAATTAAAACATACCACCTTCTAAGTCACTAGGAAGCTGATAAAACAAGATTAGATACAGAGTTGCATGGGTTACTGAACCAATGGATCCCGTTTAAGGAGGACTTTCCGAACCTACATGACACCAATTGAAGGACGAGTGTTTGATGTCATAAAGGATGAGCTCTTTTGAAGGCTGCTTTAAAGAGAAAGTCGTCTTATTCCTAAATTTCCTAAGAGATAAAATGGTTTTTTAACTCCATCGGCTAAGACAAGAATAAATATTGTGCGATCATTAAGTGTTGTCTTAATCCATAATTTGGATTTAAGATATGAAAGATTGTTAAGATAAGAATGAATGAGTTGTCATAAAATGGTAACTGGTTTATCATTTAATCAATTTCATTAATCTATACTAAAGAAAAAACTGTCATCTACAAAGTTACGTAAACATTTACATGAATATTAGTTATTTTTTATCAACATTTCGGTTTCGAAGGTCAGATTTCATATACCTAGGAATTATATTTAAACTTAACTTTCTGCATGTTAGCTTTCTCAAATTGATAGCCCGAAAGCAAGGCTGGAAATTACATGACGACGTTAACAACACTCGAAATGTCACAACACTCGAAATGTCTCGACGTATAAGTTAAACATGTCAATTACTTTTCCAATAATGCAATCTAAGAATTATAATTTTGCACGTCCCGTGCTAGCTAACAATAAATATATCGCACATCACACTTACTTTATATGATCATTTTAACTTTTGATGAAAGTGATTCAATTCAGAATATAAACAAGATCTTTACAAGAAAATGTTTGGCTTTGATAATAATGGTGTATCAATCAACTTTCTAAATATATACAAACATTTGATGAGGCTATATATCTTTAACTACACCATGATGACCTAGTTAATTGATGCATTCACATATAGCTATAGTAGCTAGATTAAATTAGATTAATGGGTGTTCATAAAACAAAAGCATACAAGTAATGATCCATGAAAGAAATTTTGCACACATTGACATTGACAATATTGGCGATTAATGATGATAAAAGATTATCCCCACGGTTTAATAATTCTAACTCATTACTTGGGTCCCATGTGTTATTTACATTGCTTGGATGCCAATTAACCCTTCACATTGGGTGTACTATGCAATTAACATATTCACTCAGTGCTACCTCATCGACACATTATGTTATTTTTTACACTCACTCATCACTCAAACCCTCGTAATTTTTACTTGTCATTTATTATACCCAATATTTACTATTTATAGCATACCACACACGCTACTCACACAAACACAATTACTCTCTTTATTTCGGTTAAGTTATGCCGATGACCAAACAAATTCACACATTCACGTGTAAGCAAGGGGGCTAGTAATGGTGGTGACGTGTGACTGGCACCTTGCCCGTGAGGATTTAACCCCATGATGTCCCGCATAGTAGAGCTAGATGATACTACTCATTAAGGTAGTATCGATAGTATCATCCATTCAAGCGTGATGCGAGCTCCGTCAAAAAAAAAGAAGAGAAGAATGATAGATATTTTGATCTTTAAACTTGATTGATTGATTACTTTTCATTAATGATAAGAAAACCTTAAATAGACGCTTATGAGATAATTTTATATAAACACAAATACTTATCCTAAAACGACTCAAACACATATCCTAAACAATGACTCAAATACTTATCCTAAATATAATAAACTATGACACATATCCAAACCATGGGCTTAACACTCCCCGCTCCTTCAAAAACCACCTTGTCCTCAAGTTGTTATCTTAAAAGAAATCTTAATTCCGAGATCCCAAATTTTGAAACGTTTCCAAACATTGGTGTTCTCTCTTTCAACTTGTTCTCAAGATCGATTTGTAACAATGGCAACACTTGAATTCCTGTTCTACATTCTTTTCATTCGGATGGAACAAACCACAACCCACTGACTCGTTTATTCGCCTACAACACTCCCACAAACACAACTAAATGTGTATCTCATAAACTAACCCCATTAGTGCAGGTGAGTAATACGCGTTAAAAACCTCACTTTTACTTTCTTGATTCCTTCTGATTACGAATTTCGTCAATCCCAATGTCGTACGCTTATTCTCGTTTACCGGCTTTGTTCGAGTCTCTTTTTCTTCAGATTCTAGAATGTAAAACTTAATAGTCTCTTCAATCTTTGTAACTATGACAACGATGGTAGTAGCTTTTGTTACAGCTTCTGGTGCAGCTTCAGTTGCAATTTCGGGTGCAACTCCTGATGTTACAGAAGAATCAAATTCTTTCTTTTGATATCCATGGAGTGCACAGCTGGTTGTAGCCGGCCATTGGTCAGTGAAACGTGCTTCCAATAAGCGAGCTAATGAAAAAACTTCGTATAAAGTTGTGGGGTTTGATCTTAAGAGTACACAATTTAGAGCCGATTTAAATCCAGAGATATAAAACGATTTAAGTAAGTTTTCAGAGATCTCCGTTACTTGATTTATAAGTATCTCAAACTCACTCTAAAATTCTGCCACTGTACCCATTTGCAAGAGCTTAGATAGTGCATCTCGATCGCTGCTGCCCGATGCCATGAACAGTAACTCGAAGAACAGTAACTCGTGAATAGTGATCGAGAAACAATTTTTTTTATTAGAACCCTAATTTGGTAGCTCTCTCTACGAGGACTTTCAATGAAAGCACCAATTGATACAAACTCGTTAAGGTAGTATTGATAGTAGTACCCCTTCAAGCGTGATGCGAGTTCCATCAGAAAAGAAGAAGCAAAGAATGACATATATTTAGATCTTTAAACTTGATTGATTGATTACTTTTCATTAATGATACGAAAATCTTAGATAGACGCTTATGAGATAATCTCATGTAAACAAAAATACTTATCTTAAAACGACTCAAACACATATCCTAAACAATGACTCAAATACTTATCCTAAACATAATAAACTATGACACATATCCTAACCACGAGCGTAACAAAATTTATTGTCCGGACTGTTTTCCGAATAATATTTGATGTCACATCATTAAAAAGAAAACTTACGTTTGAAATCGTTAGGATAGATTTTACTTATTGAATATGAGTTTGTTACAAAATAAAAAATGGGTATTGTTATTGCTTCTGATTTCCTTCACTTCAAAACATAAATGAGTATTGTTATTCCTATAACACACACACCCCTTCCCTTTATTGACAAAACAAGAAGTTTTAATTGTTTTATACTTTTATGTTCTCTATCTTTTTGTCTTAAAACTTTTATTTTGTCTAATTTTATAATCTTACCTCAGAATAATACACTTTAGAAGAGGTTTATCAGATTCATACAATTATTTTTTCTTTTTTTACTTTTAGGTTTTTTCTTATTATAACTACATACTAAAACCCAAAATTTGGGCTGTTAAAAGTACAGAGATTACAATGGTAATTACGGAAATATTAAGGTGTTTAATCTAATCCAAATATTTATTCCATATTTTTTGTCTTCTAATAATATTGTCTTGTCAAACTTTATAACCTTAACATCTAATAATACGCTTCAAAACTTGTCTTTTAATGAAAAAGAGTTAGCATAATCATTTTAAGACCAATTGTAATAATACCCTTAAATGACCTACATCTCCCTTGCAAACTCAGCTTTCTCTTTCAAATTCTACTTCGTGACCAATTTAATATAACAAGAAGACCGATACCACAAAAAACATACCTCACAAAAATACATTTTAAATAAAAACTCACACACACAAACAAGTAGGTCGGTCTACTGATCCTCTTCTCCATTTTGTCACCGACCGACCGAGTATGTGTAATAAGGCCTACCGACTTAGACTAGTCCATTGTGGACTGACCGACCGGCATTTTCACCTTATTACACTTAGCCTAAGGGGTACCTCCCCGCAAAGATTTGATTTATGGCAACCTTTGTCTTTTCTTGCTGGTGAAAAGTCATTTGTACCAGATGCTCTTGAAAGATTTGATTTTCTAGTAAGTTTGTTACAGTAGTAGTGTACGATCTCTTTTTTTGATAAGAAACATATTTCTTTTTAGTTATATAAGATTAAAAAATACGGAGTAATCTTTTTATCTAAAAACACATGAAATTAAAAGCCAACAAAAGAGGACGGGGAAATTAAACCGGAAAAAGGGTTTCGAATCTGCAAAAGTGCTGCTTTTGAAAACTCTGCTTATAGTTACAATGTATTAGTGGACAATGGTAGCAAAAAAGAAAGATATGATGATTAAGCATCTCGACAATTAGGCAACAAATCTTTACGCACGAAGTATGAACACACGTGTGATGTGTTAGATCATCATTACATAGGTTTCACTTTGCACGACAAACAACATCTTCAATTATAATAAGAGAATCTTATAAAATAATCATTTCATTGGGATTTATATGCATGATTATGCATGACTATTATGATTTCGTTCATCCAACAAATGATACAAGATACCGTACCATGCATAAATACTCCAAGTATCTTGATGAATATACATTAAATTATCATGTTAGTATGTTATATAAAGATCATATTTAAATTGTATCTTGTTTAATACTTGTAGCTAGCTTTGGCCATCTTCAATTATGCACTAAAAAAAAATCTTCAAATTTGAAGAAAAAATTAGAGCATCTTTCATCAACATTCTTCCTTCAAAAACATGTGTTCTCCAACGGTCCAACCATGTACTCCATGTCTCCATATCTTAATTTCAAGTCATTTTATACTAAATTAATGTGCCTTCAACCAATAACATGTTGTATCTATATTACTTATGTATAAATTGCAATATTTTATGATTTGGAAGATGAGTATTGATCATCCAACTATGGAGGATTCTCAACAATGTTCTTAAAAAGATCTTCAAATATAGAGCATGGTTGAAGATGTTTTGTGTCCTCCATTCTCCAAATATGAAGAAATATGTGGTTTGAAGACTGGGATGGAGCTAGGGGGTGCCCGCGTGTGCACGTGCACTATATGGATTTTTTCGATATAGTGTTAATTTCTGAAAAAATTATCGATTTTTCCTAAATGTATCTTAAATGCACCCAGTGCATCAAAATGTCTTTCTGGTATTATTTAGTTGGTATACTTGCAAATAAAAAATAATGAAATCTTCGTTTTAATCCAATTTTTAACTATATTATATTACGGTTCAAAAAATTTGTGCACCCGGTCATATTTGTTTCTGGCTCCGTCCCTGTTTGAAGACCACGGGTGGAGATGGCCTTATTGTAAACAAGTTAATTAACGGATAAGATATTTCATGTTCATGTTACATGAAGAGGGCAAATCTTTCAGATTTACGTGACTCAACCAAGTATTTCCGTGATTTGTTTCTCACCTTTTTCACTAAGCATCCTTAAATGTGTAGCAACTGATCGAAGTTTGGATTCTAAACATCTTGTAAGAATGTCAGGTGTCTTGCTAATAGGTCATCTGATAAAATTCTAAATGCATGTTTTGCATGGAAGATATCTAACATAGAATGCATGTGATACCTTTTAAATGATATATATGCATCAATGTGTGTAGTATATATAATATATAGTACATGCATGACAAGTATAAGTCATAAGTTGACGACAAAAGTACAAGAAAAGCAAACAAGATTCACTTGATTTTGTTTAAACTTTAAGTGAAACACTTTGAATGCAAAAACTTAGGGAGATGAAGAGGGACCCCATTTTTGTGTTTCAAGTAGAAACAAATCTTAATTTCCCCCACATTGTCCTTCCAACATACAAAATCCTTTGATGATTTCCATACTCTAAAGTTTAGACTTTTCAGGGCATTCACACATTGCTTATCATAACCTTGCTATCTTTCTCGGATCGAATAATGAATGAATTGTTAGTGATCTTCCGGGAAATTACTTTCACCAAATGGGGTACAAATAAGATATTCTATCTACATTCAGAAAATTAGAGAACAAGAAATAACGTTAGTGACAAATGTAAAAGAATGGTCCAGTAGCCAGAGCGGAGCGCTACATAGATCCGAGTAGGTTCAACCAGACCCATTGAACAAGGAACTTTTTTGTAATCTTATTGCAAATTTAGTACGATTATTATTGATATTTGTTTTGAGTGCACTCGACCTAAAACCTAATTCGTCCCTGCTAGTAGCCAAAGACTAAATTATTACTAGATTCAAACTAAGACGTACATGTTACTCGACTAATTGTGGGATTGAGAAAGAAATTAAATGACAATGGAATGGAAAATCTTGATGGCTTTGATTTGATAAGCATCTTCCTAGTTTTCCAAGAAAGATTTACATTCCATGATGTCAAAGATACAGTAAATCAAGGTCATTCATGATATTTCTATTATGTATAGCATATCATGCATTTGCAATTTGATAGTACATACTCTTATATGAATGCAAGGCTAACAAGGCAATTTAATATGTATGTTTAAAAAGCAGTACGTGCATGTAATCATGCAAAGTTAATTGTATCACACTATAGGATTTTAATTGTACTTCATACATATATAAGCCGTCTACAATTAACTTTAGGTAAATTGCAAAAATCGTCCCTAATCTTTCGAAAGTGCAGGGACCGTCCGTGTGGAGAATTGTAGGTCGCTGTTTTCATCCCCGTCAAAAATAAAATGACTAAAATGCCTTTTTCAAAAACTGCAACCAAGGGATGAAAACTGTAACTAAAGTTCCTCATAAGGACGGTGCATGTACTTTCGAAATGTTAGAGACGAAACCTGTAATTTAGCCAAACCACAAAGACGATTTTTGTAGTTTACTCAAGAAACTATCTATATCTTACTTTTCTCGTACTCCTCGATGAGATTGCGTATTCCTGTTGTATATGCACCGCCTCAAGGATTGAATTATTTTATTATGAAAAGAAAAAGAAATAGTATGTAAAATAGACTAATTATACAAAGATGATATAATCAAAATGATTTTTTAATTGCGTGTTGTTGTTGGATCTCGAACCATTTTCATAAACAGAGAGTCCGAATTGCGAAACTCGATCGCTGATCCAAGAAGAGTAACCATGCNGCCTCAAGGATTGAATTATTTTATTATGAAAAGAAAAAGAAATAGTATGTAAAATAGACTAATTATACAAAGATGATATAATCAAAATGATTTTTTAATTGCGTGTTGTTGTTGGATCTCGAACCATTTTCATAAACAGAGAGTCCGAATTGCGAAACTCGATCGCTGATCCAAGAAGAGTAACCATGCTTTAATGGTGCAACATATTGGTTTGCTTGCTTTGGCTTTTCTATTTTGAGGTCTTCCTATTTGATGTTTTTACAGGTATTTGTTTTATGTTTTTCATAATTAAAAAGTTCAATCCTTCAGGCGGTATATATACAAAAACAATACACAATGTGTAATATGAGAAAAGTAAGATATAAATAGTTTCTTGAGTGAAATGTAAAAAGCGTCCTTGTGGTTTGGTCAATTTGCAAATTTCGTCCCTAATCTTTCTAAAGTGTAGGTCATTCTGGAGAACTTTAGGTTGTTGTTTTCGTCCCCGTCCAAAATAAAATGACTAAAATGCCCTTGTCAAAAACTGCAATCCAAAGATTCACACAAGACGATGCTTGCACTTTCGAAAGGTTAGAGACGAAATATGCTATTTGGCCAAACCACAAAGACGATTTTCATTTTACTCAAGAAACTATTTATATTTCACTTTTCTCATATTCCACCTGATAAGATTACGTGTTGTTATTTTATATATACCGCTTGAAGGATTATTATTATTATTTTACTATGAAAAGAAAAAAGAATATTGTGTAAGATAGACTAATTGCACAAAGATGATATGATCAAAATGATTTATTATTATTATTATTATTATTATTGCATGTTGTTGTTGGATCTAGAATCATAAACAGAGTCGGGACAACTCGATCACTAATCGAAGAAGGGTAACCACGCTTTAATAGTGCAGCATATGGTTTTGCTTGCTTTGGCTTTTCTATTTTGTGGTATGGTCTTCCACTTTGGTGTTTTTAGCCGGTATATTTATTTTATTTTATTTTTATTTTGTTTTAGTGTTTTTCGCTTTTGGCTCACTATCTTGGAGACCGTCGGGCGTGTAGCTGTTTCTTCACCCTGTTGCTTTTATATATATCTTGTTGTTCCAAAAAAATATAATCAAAGGGGTCATTTACGTAACTTACCTATATGGCTAGATCTATATTCGCGAGAATATGTGGAAGATATATGTGACTAGACACCCAAGTCTTTGGATATTTGGAACCAGAAAGAAACATGGAAAAAATGATAATCATCTTTGAGTATAGTCTTCAAGATCGACTTTCGTATAGGTCCGAAGAGTTGTAGACGGCCCACGTGTAAGGGGTTGATATCACGAACGATAAAGTCAAGATACGTGAAAATTGCACATATTTTAGTCGACGTTGTACCAAATCAAGATACGTGAAGATTGCACAGATTTTAGCCGATGTTGTACCAATTTTACGAGAGGGACAAGCATTAGTATTTTCGCGTGTTAATCGAGTTGTTGGCAACTTGGGACCATTTGAAAGTTAGTTTGATGTATTTAATATAGTCAGAATCCGGATCTTCCACAATGGATATTGTCACCCCTGGGGGGTCTAAAATGTTTCACAACCTTAAACTATTGCAACCCTCAAATCCAAAACATGATTTGTGGGCCAAATGATGTACCAAATATTTATCCTATTCAAATCATGTAGACATATATCTAAGGTTCATTGTTCCTTCAACATGGGTGAATTTTTGTTGCGCCGATGACTATCATAACACGCTTGCTAAGACAAAATTTGTACACCATTGCGACGTGTACGTCTAAAAATCACTAAGTAAAGTTTGGCCATGATACATTTAACTTTTGAGAAACTTCAACCATGACACACGCTAAGGGTATATACCACGTTTCCTTTCCGGTACATAACCCCATAAAATGGAAATGTAAAAATGTGAAAACAGATTAAACCTTAAATATGTATATCAGCAGCTGAATATCGTACATTTTATAGTATCATTTATCAGAGGATGGTTTTCGAGTAAGAAAAAGGAAGGGCTCAACAGTAAAACAGTTCTTTCGTAAGATCATACAGTTGAAGACTTGAAGCGGATTTTGAAATTATGGAAGTATCACACCATTGAACTTTTTCCCATCTGCAAATACTGAAATTGATGAATCCGTATAACCTATGAACATGAGAAAATCTGGCATGACTAATCCATCTTTTCGAGAAATGGACACTCCAAAAGGAAAGCAAATTTACTATGTTACAACTTAAACGGTATATAAACCTAAAAATTACCAACTTTTAATCTTTAAAATACTCCATAAAAGATATTCTCATTCAGAAGTGCATGCATGTGGGTGCTTTTTAGCTAGTTGACTAGTTTGCAATAGGTAACTACTTTGTACGAGTAAGTCCAATGTAAGATTTATAGTTCTATTTTAGATTTTTAGGGTCTCATCATGCAAATAAATACTCAAGTAAAGATGACAGAGGGGTATTAGTTTAGTATCTATATATCAGGATCAAGTATAGATAAGATAGAGGGGTTTACTTACGTCAGGCCAAGTATCTGTCATGAATTCAACGATATCATATGCTATGTCTCCTTGTACATCAATTTGATCTTTCTTGGTGGGACCCTGAAGAGATTATTTATCCCAAAAAAAAAATGATTTATTAAAGCCATGCATATTACTATAAGATGCCTTGAACTATATGTAGCAGGAAAATGTATACCTTCACGGCTTCACAACGGAAGCTCCAGGTGCAAATTTCTTTCCGAGTTTCTTCGAAGCATCACTCAGTTTAACACCTAGGCTTATTTTGTTAATATACAAGAAAATTCAAGATAACTGAAGAATTAAAATGATAACTGAAGAATTAAAATACCATGAACGATATTGTGTATTAAGCTTACCAAAAAGGTCAAGGCCTTTCAGTGTGGTGATAGATTTACGCTTGTTACGGGTTACTTTCTCGATTATGACTTCTTGTACGTTTGTCCTACAGAAGAACGTAACTGATTCTGCTTAATATAATACAAGTAACCTTACATGTATTCATAAGGCATACATATGACTAAAATCTGAGTGTAACATAAACTTTACATAAAAATATTCCACTTTGTACCTTCTTTTTTGTCTTTCCACCTGGAAGCCGTTTTGATGGCTCTTGTTTTGGTACGGTGCCCGAAGAATCTGGCGCATACCAAATCTTAACCAAACAAAAACATAGATGTAGAAAAAGAACATTATCGGGAAACTGGATAAAAACAAACAAAACGTTAACCTAAAGAATTTCTCTGGTTTAATAAGAGCAAGAGCAAATTAATCTTATGCAAACGCAGTGCTAATATGTTAATCAAATTTGGACTAGAAAGAGGGACACATTTATGTACGTAACTAGCGCAAATTGAACTACAGATGAAACTAAGTATAACTAAAGGTCCTATTGTTGTGTTAGAAGAAAACACAAGGCAGAACAATAAGTGCGTGAAAAATCATGCTTAATTTAACACTAATTTGATCCTCCTACAAAAAATTTTATTACTATAATAGAGAGCAAAAATATAATATGTGTGAATCTCTAGTATTTTGTGTTGTGTTTCTTTCACTAATTCACGATTTTTTTATACCTTAAAAGGATAACCGCCAATTAAATCTCTCTTAATATTAACATTAAAGTTTGCCATTTTTATTATGTATTTAAAAGTTAATAATTTTTTTTTTTTTTTTTTTTTTTTTTTAAGTTTGATTTAATTAATTCTAGAATCTTTTATATAATAAAACAAACCCCAAGTGGGGACTTTTGCATTTCAAAAAACTCAACCTTCCCTTTTTAGTAATAATTGAATTTTTGATGTATTATTTATAAAAGATTTTGAATTAAAAAGGTCTAATTATTTCCTCATTTAACAGAAAAATATTAAAATTCGTTTTTATGTATGACAAATGTAAAAAACAAAAAAATACACATGTACTTCAATTTGATAACTAATAGTTTTGGACCAAAGTGTAAAATTAAGAAAAAAAACACGCTCAGGGTCAGGTACATCTCATTCCCTCATAATCTCTTCTCTCCTTCTTCCTCCAATCTAACGAATAGACACGGGATGACGACTTCTTAAAACCTAGACTAACTAATAGTCTCAGCGCACTATGGTTTAAACTACTCTCAATATAA
>LBNU01038050.1:176052-186249 GCA_014162995.1 Artemisia annua | reverse complement strand
TTATTTGAATTATCTTGAGAAAGTTTTTTCCGAAAAATAATAATGCATGACTTCTGTATATTATATATATATATATATATATATCTCTATATTATATATAACAGGAGGCATTACACGCGTATTGCCCAGTCATTGCCCAGTCATTGCCACCTAATTAATTTTGTGCCATGTCATCACTACTGAACCATGTAATTCATTATCAGCCATGTCATCACGTTCTGTCCATGTAAGCAATTTTTACCATTCAGAAAATTCGAAAATTTATTTCTCAAAAAAATCATGAAGCTGGATTCGAACATGGGTCTGTGTGTAACAGTGGCATAAATCTTTACCACTACACCAACACAAGTTCTTGGGATTTAGTTTGCAACTTATAACCTATAAACAGTGCAACTCGAATTTGTAAAAAAAAAACCCTGCGCCCAAAAAGAAAACCCTAACGTGTTGATTATCACCATATTCACGCACAAAAACAAGAACGTGCTCCTCTCACAAAAAAAACCTAACGTGCTTCATTCGTCCCCCAATCACACAAGAACGTGTTTGATAAATATGGTTTGTATTGTGTATATGGATCATGTTTATATTGGAGCTTGGTTTCTATGTTACCCAATTGATTTGTGGGATTTTTTAGGTGTTATCAATGAATTCAAGTTTTACTTATCTTTAAGTTATTGATTT
Source organism: Artemisia annua (assembly GCA_014162995.1). Classification (NCBI taxonomy): domain Eukaryota; kingdom Viridiplantae; phylum Streptophyta; class Magnoliopsida; order Asterales; family Asteraceae; genus Artemisia; species Artemisia annua. The sequence goes on along the minus strand of LBNU01038050.1, from coordinate 185,568 downwards.
AGTGTTTTTTTGCATGTTAATATTCCAGGATTTGGTTATTCAAAGGTACGTTTTCTATATTTGTTGTTTTTAAAATTAGTGATTGAATTCAAGTGTTACTTATCATCAACTTATTGATTTAGGTTTTTTCTTTTTATAATAAATTTAAAACATGGAACAGTTGTGACTGTTTGGATGAAACTGCTTATTTATTTATTTTTCTACTAAATTACTTTTAGCATATAAGCAATGCAAATGTGAAGACCAGCCGCTGAAAAAACCCCTTTCAGGTTCGTGATCAGATAACATGAGGCATTGCTTGACTGCTGTTGTGGAGGTAAACATCAACTCACTGTACTTTTGATTATTAGCATAAGCATATACTTTTAAATACTCAATCCTAAACACCCTCTAATCTGCACTACGTGCTTTTATATCTTTTGTTTTATAACTGTCAAGTACTATGTATGAATAGAAAGGTAATCATGATACAAGCAAAATTGTGGCTTGCAAATGATGGAAACTACATGGAAATTCGGTGGTTTACTGCATGGAAACCAAAAGACCAACATGAAGAATTTCAACTGCCAAGTGATATTTCTAAGGCTCTACAAAAAAAAGTTCCGTTTGGCTACGGGTTCGTGCAGTTTTTTTACCCGTAAGTTAAAACCCATCAGATGGGTATAGTAGTTTTCATTTGTTTTAATTTACTTATCTGTAATTAATTTTTTTAAATATCTTATCCGAGTTGTTACAGCTGAATTTTGTAAGGAGCTACTTACTCCAATTCCTCCTCACACCATCCACATACATCGCAGTGTCATATGTAATCTAACTTAAACTGAATACAAAGACTCAAAATTATCGGATATGGTATTTATGCTTGGTCTGTAGCTTATTATTTCTACTATCTTGATTTAAATGTGGTGAGCCATGCTATGCAGGGGTACCGATGTCCACAGTTGTCTAAATGGGAATGGGCATTGGTGACGTTAGAGCTTTTCTTCAGGTTAGTCTACACACCCAGACATTATATGTGCTTCACTATTGAATTTTTAGTTGTAAGCTTGATAATATTCATATATTCGTAGGCAAAGTTAAAGTTCGAAAACCATAATCGTAAAGGCTGCAACTATGAATCTTTGTATGAGCGGCAAGTGCACAAGTGTGTATCACACTTTTATTGTTTGGACTCATGAATTCTTAGCATGGGAAGACCATCCTTGACATCTATACATATCAATAGCAGATATTTTGGTTCATTAAACCGATTTGTGATGATCTAATATAATTATACAGTTTACTTATTTTGTATATACATGTTAAAGCTTATTTCTTTCGAAGCCTGAAGAACCAGTACAGGTGTCTACATCAACCAACAGGTTACCACCACCATCATTTGCAACACCTCACATCTCAGTTAGGATTAAACTCATATGGAACAAGTAAAGGTTCAGGTTTGTTCAGACATAACCCAAGGTGAAACAGGACCTGGAGCAATTTCAATTCGGACCCCAAGGCTAATCGCAAGAAACAAATGATACAGGTACTGGATAAACTTTTTCTTCAAAGTATTATTATTACAGCCTGCACTCGACATGCTAGAGTTGTTATGGAAGGTAATTGCTTTAAAAATGTGGCTTTAAAGAGTTTTGGGTTGTTTTAAAGGACTAATAGGCCCGATACTCTGCGAACAGTTGAGAGAAATTAAGGTACATTGTAATTGTTTAAATAAGCAATTTAATCGAGTTATGGAAAAATACTTATGGAAATCAGTTATCTTAATATGATCATATAAAAACTTGAATGGCAGTGAAATAAAAGACCTTTATCGTTATAAAATTAGCACAGTAGTCAAAAGACTCGCAATTTGCTCAAATAATGATCAGTGTGTAACGAATAACACATATGTTGATCAAGTTGGAAAAGGTTAACATGATTATAGTTTTGACATTATATGTTGATGAAAATAGGGGTAAAATGGATATTTGGTTCTAAAATGTATTTTCAGTGTTCATTTTGTAATTTTGGATTCTTTATTCAGGTTTTTGAAATGCCGAAAGAACAACAATTTTATCAACCGACGGCAGGAACTTACATGAGGCTTATTGTTCTCTTGGAAGATCTAGGCAACCCCAACATGCGTGAAACCTCTTTAACATGACGATTGAAGAGGGACTTGAACCCACTGCAAAGCTCTACACATCATTGCTTACTGCTTACTGTCGAAGCAACATCATTGATGAGGCATTCAAAATTCTTGACCAAATGGAAACTCTTCCTTTATGCCAACCTGATGTCTATACATATAGTATCCTCATTAGGGCCTGTGTTGATGCTTCTCGCTTCGATGTTGTGGAATCTCTCTATGAACAAATGGCTGAAAGATCCATAACGCCAAATACTATTACTCAAAATACAGTCTTGGCAGGATATGGAAAGATTGGGAAATTTGATTTAATGGAAAAAGTGCTACTTGGAATGTTGGATATCAGTACCTCCAAACTACATGTATGGACAATGAACACAATTCTCGGTTTGTTCGGCAACATGGGTCAAGTTGAAACTATGGAGCAATGGTATGAAAAGTTTAGAAATTTTGGGATTGAACAATGACACCCGAAACTATGCATGTGTTATTGTTCTTTTACAATCCTAATATAGCAATTCTGAATTGCAGTTTTCTAAAACCTAACGCAGACATTTATTAGCAGTTTATAAAAAAAAAATACCATTTTGACCCATTACCCAACCCTATTCATTCTTGCATTTCATGTTAAGTCAAAATGGGTTTGGGTTGCAGGTCATTTTTAAACGATTTAAGATATTAAACGATATGTATTAAAGGTAAAAATTGACTTTCAACACATTTGACAAGTTCCTTTTTAGCTATAAATGTTTTTTATTTGAACTGTTTACTATAGAATACAACTTAAAATATGTTGATATTATGAATTCACCTATAGGAATCTGTTCATTGTGTAGATCTACTCCCTGTTCGAGATTATATAATCTGTTCCCACAGGTTTGTGTTAGATCACATTTTATTTCAAGACAATTTCAAAACCCCAATGGATTCGAATATTGGAACATGATATATGTTTAAGTGATAATACACCTGACATTAAGTTTTTTGCTCATTATACATGTGACACTCGCCTATTAAAAAATAACCTATCGACATCCAGTAAAGTTGCGTGAAACATGTTTTAATGTGTCAGTCTTGAACATCCGTAAAACATTTGAAATCATTTTCCCCAGCCTAAGTACATTTAATTACAATATTACAGTAGCTTATGATGTCTCAGTATGCAAATTTTGTTTTCGATTGTCTGATCTATAGTTTCGGTTATTAGTTGATCAAATTTAAATATAATTATGGAAGAAACAAACAAGCATATTGAGCCTACTGGAACTGGTGTAGTTAATCTGCATTGAAAAAGTTAAAGTAGCATATACTCACAAGATAAAATTAATTTTTATCTTTGACACTCCTCAAAATCTATTTCATAAGCTTATACTGTATATGTTATTAGTCAGCTTCCATGTATCACTTTTGTCCCCGTCTTTGTTTTGTTTTAAATATGTATCTTCATCGTATAATACTGATTGGTTGTTGTGAAATTTCATTTGTTTTGTTAGGTTACCACCGCGATCATCAAGATAGATGAAAAACCATGGGAGCGTATCAACATGGACGGTTAGCCCCGTGAACACAGTTAGACACCTCCATCGCTTCACTTTATAACTTTTCTTCATCCTATAATGAGCCCCATAGAAATTTTATGGCTATTTGATATTAGATTAAGACTACGATTAACTTTTATTGCAAATAGTAATTTGTCACTTTGTATCTGCATGTGTCCAGATGTGGTATAAGTAATTTTGAAGCAAACAATGCCTATTTTAGTTATAGTTATAACTTGCAATTTTTTGTAACATTGAATTATATTGTTTGTCTTTCTTTTTAAATTTCTGGGTGATTATATTGTTACCCGTGTGTCGAAACACCATAACATGGCTGAGGAACAAGACAAGGTTGGGTGTCGCGGTTCCGTTTGATGACAATCTTAATTTCCACAAAGTGAGTATAATAATTATTAGGTTTTTATTTTTTGCATTTAGTACCAACATATTCTTCATTTGTTTGTTTTTAACATTAATACTTTTTTCTGCACATATGAGTCAAGAGGAGAGAAAACCATATTTTATTGACTGAATGTAAAGAAAAGTGTACAATGACTAACAAGGGACCAACGGGAATATTACTAAACTTAGAAATTTTAATGATGTTTAGTTGTTATTTTAAATTCAAACTAAGCTATTTTGGGAGGGAGTTGCTTCTACAAACGAGGAGGTTTTTCAATTTTTATTTTATTTTTTTACTTTCATGGAATATGCATATGATCATGAAAATACCTACTGAATCTTCAATCATGTGTTATTGACTAATAACTCAGTTCTCTTTTGGCTCTTCTTTTACTCCCTCCGTGCCATATTAAGTGTTCGCTTAGATCATGCACTAAGTTTTAAAAAATTCCACTAATTACACTTTTCACCAATCAAGTATTATTTTTACCCATTAAAGTCTCATCTTATTGGTTGGAAGGTTCAATATAGACACTTAATTTGGGGCATCCCAAGATTCTATTGTGGACACTTAATATGGGACGGAGAAAGTATTAAATTGATGTCACCATCCTAAATTTAAGTAGAGTGCTCGTGAGTGGTTAATGTTCATTGTAACATTGTTCATTGCGTTTCTAATGAGAGTGGGGTGATAAACAGGTGAACTGATTTAGTTTTGATCTTTAGTACCACATTGAACGGGAACAAATGTGGTGCTATCTGATGCGTACAACAGAAGTAACTCATTAAATGATCAACGACAATTTACATGAGACTCCCACATATGGAGGATGGGTGGAAGAAAAGGGACCTCAATATTGCCCCTCTATTGAGGACAAGGTGCACCTTTATATATACTTGAACAATGTTTGAAGTTAATATAAGTTAATATCGTATTAAATTGACCCTTCTTGGAGGAATCTTCCCTAATAATTTATTTGAATTATCTGTTATTATTTATTTTTTTAATAGATTGTGAGGTTTCAAGATAAATACTCCCATCAAATATTCCAATGTATGTGCAAGGACCTCAACGTAAAGCATTGGATGGGCCGCCTACATCCATTGTAAAACCAACAAATGAGTCATTTTATGGGGTCATTAACTACCATCTCCTTGAAGGTAATAAGTATTCATTTTGAGATTTTTTAATATTACTACATGAATTTTCAAAGTAACCTATGAATAAATTTTGTGCCACATAACCTGACTCTAATTATTTACTCTGTATATTTCAAATAGCATAACTTTAGCGAATAACCTTGGTGCAGCTAATGTTGTAATTTATGGACCAATGTTTATAAGATCTTGGTTTGAGAAAATTGTGATTAGGAGTAAAAGTTTCTCAAGTTAGGAAGTGAACGGTTAAAAAGGTTAATTAAAATCCGTGTTGCAACCGTTATGAATGTCACTACAAATAACTAATTATTGACCCCCAACTAATTTAATAATCAAAAATTTACCTAAACATTAAGAACAGATTATCAGAAAAGCAGGCAAAATATTTGGTTTGGACGAGTTTCATGGGTGAGAGTGGTCATTGATGGATTCTTTATGTTCCCTTAAGGTTTAGAAGAGCAATGAGAGAGATCCTCACCTCCTACTCACCGGACCTTACACGGTGAGAATTATTTTGATGTGAAATTGTTTCATCTGCATTTTTTCATTATATTTAGAGTCTTAATGTATGTAATTAATGAGTCCATGATGTCTAACTTATAATATAGGTTCTGGAATGAAGGTGTCAATCATGCATCTTGGCCCATCTATAATTTAGCAAATGCAACATTCATGTAAATAAGTTTGTAATCATGAAGGTTGTCAAGCTTTATATTTTCTCATATTCGATAAACGTATATTTTATTCGTAAAATAGTACATTCAAAGAATAATCATAAGTCATGCATTTTCAATAATATACTATTCCTAATTAGATGGTATATAAGAAAGTTCATCATTTTTTAACAAATATTGCAGTGATTAATACCTACATAAAAACTGATATTCAAAACAAATATGGCACAAAAGTCTCTTTGCTTTAGCTCTCCAATCTGTTGCATAAAGTAAGAATGAATCTGGAGTTACTTAAATCTGAATTTAACCGCCGCCGACATTTTACAAGTGAAGGCAAGTAAACCTAAAAGTATTATATATAACCCTTTTTTTCAACATGTATACGTTTCAACCATTTCTACCACCCTTCTTTTTCTATAGTAAAATATGCCAATGATAATTATAAGTTATGTTATATGCCCGGAGGGATTATAAGTCATGCCTGCCCATTGGGCGAGCCATGATAACAATAGCATAACCTTATTTACATAAATTACAAGTCATGCCCGCCCATCGGGCGGGCTTCGAAAACTAGTATATATATTTATATATATATATATATATATATATATATATATATATATATATATATATATATATATATATATATACACACACACAGAAGTCATGCATTATTATTTTTTGAAAAAAAACTTTCGAAAGGCGTGCATATATGTTTTTAGAAGAAGTGCATATATGTTGTAATGATTTTGATAATACTTTTGTTTTGGATTGTATTTTATTTAATATCTAAAAAAATAAATAAATGATATTTATGTTCTTGATTTCTTACAAATTAGTGGTTACATGTTTATGTTTTTTTGTTATAAATTTCGAAGATTAAAGTATGTACACTCAAAACATATGTGCAATTACCAATTTAAGCAAGAAAATGTACGCTAAAAACATATGAAGGTTACAATATTTTAAAAAAACACACATGCACTTGTTTCTTTTTAAAAAGTATGCTGTAAAAAAAAAAAATAAAAAAAAAAAAAATAAAAAAATAAAAATCCGAAAATTAAGGGATTAAAAAAACTTTTTTTAATTAAGAAATTTCAAAAAGAAGGTGAAAATGTGTTTTACTATTCTGCCCTTTTCAATTAAATAAAAAGATTTTATAATACTAAATTTTCATGGCCAATGGTTTCTGTAAAGTTCGTACAAAATATTGGTTCTGCATTGAACGTCCTCTACATATATAATATTATATATACAGTATAATTATTATTATATCCTATGTATATATATTATATATTAATTATATATATATATTATCATATTATATATATTATTATTTATATTATTATATAATATATATATTATATATATATATATTAGGGGAAATTTCCTACATCCAAGGTAGCCAATTAGCCTACACATCCTTTTTGTAAAAAATCTTTTAAAATGTAACCAGTTTCAGCCCCTGCCTGACTTACCTGCAGGGGCTCAACTGTAATTTTTAATTTTTTTACAAACGGGATGTTAGCTAATGCCTACATCAAGGTGGTAGCTTAACATATCCCTAATTATATAATATAATATATATATATATATATATATATATAAGGTATAAATACTATAACTAATATATATAATATATATATATATATATATATTTTACACCCAAGAAGTCCATGCATTATTATTTCGAAAAAAAACTTCTTCAAGATAATTCCAATAAGTCCAATAATCAAAGGGAATGTGGCGTTACTTTTACGTTTACTAGATAACTGTTATGTATTCGTGTATAGATAAGTATAGAATAGATCTCGTGAATATTCTATTTAGATAGCATTATACTTATCTTGTAAAGGACTCCTTGTGCTATAAAAGGAGATCCTAGGTCATGATCATAGGTACGAATTATCCTAGAGAGCTTCAAGGTGTAACCCTAGTGATAGCTAAGATCACTCGTATTATTATCATTAATAATATTGGAGCTTTGTGTTACATACAACTATACTCACTCACAATACATCATATAAACTGTCTTCTAAGTGTTGTTAAGTAAATTCCGCGTGCTTAATAATATTACTCAAAGTATCAACAACACAAGGTGTGTGTTTAGATCCAACACAGGTAATACTATGGAAGTTAATGAGGAAGAGTTGAGTAAGGGTTCTACTCCTATTGTTGAAAAAATTGGAAAGATTGAAAAGTTACTTATTGATGGTAGAGCAACTCTTGTGGATGATAATGGTCATCCTATCCCGTCGACCTCTGCCACTAAGAGGGGAAACCCATTTTCAAAGGTGGGAGAAATTGTGGTGTCTGATTTTGAAGACGAGGTTGCCAACCCATTTGATGAGTCTGCTAATCTTTTTGGTGGGGGGCAAGAGTTTGAACAAGAGTATGATGACTATGATGATTATGCGAACCAGGTGTATGATCTTCCCGGTAATTTGGATGCTTTTAATGCCATGTATGGTACCAAGCTTCAAGGCCCTAGGAAGTAATTCATTTCGTTGTTCTTGTTATCATTGAGTTGTGGTTTGATTTCTAGTTTTTAGAAATTAGGAAGTATCTTGTTATGTAAGCTTTTAGCCTATGTAACGGGCTGAGATGTGGGACTTCACCCATATCCATTGTACTTAAAAGTTTTTTGGTTAATATATTTACCAGGGTGCAGGATTACTCCCCTTTACCCAAAAATAAAACCTAATCCCCCACCTATTTTCCACCTCTAAGAAAAAGTGTGGATCCGATCCGATCCGTATATGTGTTTTTCTTTAATCATATATATGTGTTGTCCATCACACTAGTTTCTTTATCAAAACATAAAGGGGTGGTTTTTTTTTAGCTAAAAGAATAGGTCCACAAACTCATTTAATATTATTATTTTTTTAAGTGAGGCCCACTGTTTCCCTTAGCTAGTCTATATACCCAAGGCATGAATTGTAAGAGCATAGGGTACAGTAGCTGATGGCTTGAGCCATTGTCAAAAACGCGAGCCAACGGCGCGAGATACGATACCGCAGCTGAGCTGGTACGGCCTGGCGCCGTGGCCACCAGCTCACGCGGTCGGTAACCTTTTTTTTTCAAGTAGGTATTGGTGTTTGTGAGTGATGTGTTTATGTTTGTGTGATGTGTTCATTTATTTATTTTTTTCGTGTTTTGCAGGTATGGATGGATGAAGAAGATGATCCAAGTGAAGATAGTGGAAAGAAGAGGAATCAAATCATGGAAAAATGTGTATAAGGTATATACAGGGACACAAATAATTATTTAATAATGTCTTGGTGTCATTGACTCTTTGGAAATCGGTGAGGTAAATTGAAATAGCTTTTAAATTTTGTAAAAACAAGTTATTTTGTTAAGGTAAACACAAGTTACTGTGCATTTTTGATAAAAAGAAAAGCTATTGAATTACTTATTTGACCTTGCGAAAATTGCAATTCTGTAAATGTTTGTTGAAGTGGAAGGATAAATTTGACTTTAAATCTATTTATTAATTACTATGCCTAAGAACTCTTTAAATTTTTAGTAAAAACTTTTTAAGTTTCAAAAAAATGAAAGTCATTTGTTCATTTTGTTGATAGTAAAGAATGATGGTTACCGGTAAATGAAAGTTACC
>LBNU01038050.1:113027-156569 GCA_014162995.1 Artemisia annua | reverse complement strand
AGCAGGAGGGTCTTGTAGCATTTCTACTTGCACCAAAGATGTCGACAATGGTGATTACCTATGGTAATTATATATGTTCTTTCTCATACTTGTGCACTTTTACTTTCTTTGTTTTCTGAATGATGAGTACTAATCGAGAAAGTTTTCATTTGGCAATAGCTCCAGTGTCTTGCACATATGGCCTCAACTAAGGGACACCAAGTATAAAGGACCAAAACTTGCTGGACTGGTAATATTTTTTTGTCATGGATTTTGAATATACTGCGTATGTAGGTTTGTTTACTCTTTTTCTTTTTTATATATATAGGCCGTCAAGGATGACATTGTGGGTTCTGAATATAAGGACATGATGGAAAGATGCGTCGTATGTGGTCCTGGTTTCGTGAAGTTTAAGTTATCTAGGAAATGGATAGCTAAGGTAATTTTATTTTCTTTTCAAACAGTTGTAAAACACACATTACAATTCTGACCTTATTTCTTGTCTATTTCAATATCGGCATTTTTTTTGCAGAGTATTCAGATGATGCTAACACATGGTATAGACACATGGGCGCCAAAACTTTCTCTGAAAAAAACAATTATACACTTTTTGTCACGAAATATAACAGAGGAAATGCATATGGGTCATTTACGATCCACTTTTATTAGAGAAGCGTTAGCTCGTATGCTCGATTATTCTGGAGTAGTTGTGCTCCAAAGAGGAATCCGTGATGGGGATCATCTAGAGATTAAGGTACATGCAGTTGGTCTTACTATTTGAATGCTTGTTAAATTGAATCGCATTTTACCTGCATCTACATGCTATATGAAGTCACATTTTAGCCAGTTCTTATTTTGAGGTATATCAGCGTCTTGGGGTCCACGTGAAAGAAGAGGTGTAATGGTCCATGCTGTTGACGGCATGTAGTTGAATGCTGCAGCCCATATTTTTCTTATTTAATCTCACTAAATCACTGATCCTAATTTTTCCATAGCAATGCTTTCATACAAACTTGACAATGCTTTCATACAAACTTGACATTTTTTTTAACGATATAAAGTTATAAATAATTTATCATCTGTACATTAAGGTACTTGCAATTGGTCTTGCTGTTTGAGTGTCTGTCAAATATAATCGTATTATGCCCGTGCATTATATAAAATATAAAATATGAAATACCTAAAGCTGTTTGAATGTCTGTTAAATGTAGACCTCTTATTTTTATTGTTTGAGTTTAATTCCGTTTATATTCAGGGTAAAAGCTCTGATGATCCCATTAAGAAGACTCTAGATTTATTGAGGGAAATGGATTTGGCTACGTTCAGTGATGGGGATGAGACGGTACTTGTTGAAGGACGAAAGTTACCTCTTGTATATCTCACAGCTTTGTGGTTAGTTTGAATGTTGATTTTGTCCAAAATTTGTCTATTGGCTAGTAGTAACACATTTTCTTGGGGAAAAGCTCAAAAACCTCTACTGTTTGCATATGTAGGCATGCACTTTATACAGAAAAAGCAGACGGGATAATGTATGTGACCGATGTCGAGCAAGGAGACTATATTGGAACGTGCATCAGTGTAAGTAACTTTTATACACCATAACCGATAACACCTTCCAAAAAAAGATCAAAAAAATCGAATTGATTACTTATTGAGCTCAAGACTCTTTTCCCCGCAGGCTGCTAAACGTGCAGGGTGGTTAACAGAGGATCATTCTGAATACCTTTTAAGTCATGTAGGATTTGGTCTCGTCCAATTTGATGATTTTAAGAGATTTCAAACTCTTAGTACTCAAGTGGATAATTTGCTTAACGAAGCTAAAAGTCGCTGTAAAGTGCTCCTTGCGGGGCAAGGTATACCAAGTATATGTTTCGATTTTAGTTAAATATCAAACATATCCCAAATCAATCCATTAATAGTTTCATGGGCCGATTTAAAATGCGTTTTTTAGCAGATGAGTGTACTGCTGAGGATCTTGACCATGCTGCTGAAGTACTTGGATATGGTGTTGTTAAGTAAGATTCCCGTGCATGCTTTATCATAAATGTTACGACTATTGTACTTATTTATATTGAATTAAACAATGCGATACCTTACTTTTTGGTCAAGTTTCGTGCTTATTCATATTTTATGCTTGTGTTCTTAACAGGTATGCAGATTTGAAGAACAACAGATTGGCTAATTATACATTCGATATTGATCAGGCGCTTAATAAAGAGGTATGTATACTCAGCGCTTCTCCATTGCAATGACTTTCTGACTTTTTTTAAAAAGCTTTTGACTCCAATGGGGAAGCTTTTATGATGTTTTATCGGTTACTAGTGGGTGATGTTATGCAATTGTTTGTATTTTCTGGTTGATTTGAAATCTTTACATCGATCTTATGTCTAATTTTCTCATTTTCATTGATAAATAGGGAAATACTGCAGTATATATACAGTTTACACATGCTCGGATTTGTTCAATCATCAGGGATTCTAGTAAAGACATCAAGAAGTTGAAGGTAAGGATTTCTTTTGTTTTTCAAAAATGAAGTGAAAAACAAATTTATATATTAACAAGATTTCTATTGTTTGGGACAGGCTGAAGAGTTTGTATTGAAGAACGATGATGAACGTGAGTTGGGATTACATTTACTCCAGTTTACTGAGGTAAGATAATCATTGTTTAAATTTCTCGTACGCTCAGGAATTTGTAAACTTGTGTGTGGACTGTTATTGTTCACATGCAATATCCATAACACTAATTTCTTCATCTCAGTATTTTATTAAAATAACCAAAGACTAAGTTAACATACAAGTCAGATTGAATTTGTCGGCCATCATTGTAATGACTCTAGGAATAGTCCCTTTTTTATAAGGAAAAAAAAAAAAAAAATCAATGATGAGTCCAAAATTTACCTTACGATGAGTCCAAATTTGAGATACGAAATTGAATTTCTATGATTAAAAAATATCACTTTCTTTGTTTCTGAATGATGAGTACTAATCGAAGAAAGTTTTCATTTGGCAGATAGCTCATGTCTTGCACATATGAGCCTCAACTAAGGCACTAAGTATAAAGGACCAAAATTGCTGGACTGGTATGATTTTTTTTTGTCATCGGGGATTTTCGACATATAAGCGTATGTAGGTTTGTTTACTCCGGTTTTCTTTTTTTATATATATACCGTCAAGGATGATATTTGGTTCTGAATATCAAGGACCCAATGATGGAAAGATGCGTCGATGGTCCTGGTGTTCGGAAGTTTAAGTTATCTAGGATGGATAGCTAGGTAAATTTATTTTCTTTCAAAACTGTTGTGAAAACACACTTAACAATTCTGACCTTATCCTTGTCTATTCTCCAATATCGCAAATTTTTTTTGCAGCGCTATTCAAGAGATGACATTTAACACAATGGTATAGACACATGGCACCAAAACTTCCTCTGAAAAAAGCATTATAATACATTTTGTCACGAATATAACCGAGGAAATGCAATGACTGTTTTAACGATCACTTTTATTAGAGAACGGCGTTAGGCTCGTATGCTCGGGTATTCCTGGAGGTTTAGTTGTGCTCCCAAAGAGGAATCCGTGATGGGGATCATCTAGAAGATTAAGGTCATGCAAGTTTGGTCTTTAACTATTTGTAATGGTTTGTTAAATTGAATTGGCACTTCAGCCATGCATCTTACAATCTATATGCAAAGTCACATTTTAGCCAGTTCCTTATTTTGAAGGTATACAGCGCTTGGGTCAACGTGAAAGAAGAGGTGTTAATGTTCCATGCTGGTTGACAGCATGTAAGGTTGAAATGCGCAGCCCCATATTTTTCTTATTTAATCTCACTAATTCACTGATCCTAATATATGTTCCATAGCAATGCTTTTCAATACAAAAGCTTGAAACAATGCTTTCATACAACTTCGACATGTTTTTTTAATGATATAAAGTTATAAAAGTTATCATCTGGACATTAAGGTAACGTTGCAAGATAGATATTAGCTGTTTGAGTGTCCTGTCAAATATATCGTATTATGCCGTGATTATATAAATATAAATATGAAATACCTAAAGCGTTTTGAATGTGACTCCTTATTTATTGCTTGAGTTTATTCCGTTTATATTCCAGGGTAAAGCCCGATAGATGATCCCGATTAAGAAGACTCCTAAAGAGTATATTGAGGGAACGCATTTGGCTACGTTTCAGTTGCATGGGGAGAGGCCGGTATTTTTTGAAGACGAAAGTACTCTTTGTTATATCTCACTGCTTGTGGTTAGTTTGAATGATGATTTTGTCAAAAATATTTCAATTGCTTAGTAGTACACATTTTCTTGGGAAAAAGCTCAAAAACCTTTGCGTATGTAGGCATGCACTTCATACGGAAAAAGCAGACGGGATATTGTATGTACTGATGTAGGGCCAACGAGACCATATTGAACATGCATCAGTGTAAGTAACTTTTAAACACATAACTCGATAACACCTTCCAAAAAAGATCAAAAAAATCGAATTGATTACTATTGGAGCTCAAGAATCTTTCCCCGCAGGCTGCTAAACCATGCAGGGTGGTTAACAGAGGGATCATTCGAATCCCTTCTAAGTCATGGTAGGATTTGCTCGTCCAATTTGAGTGATTTTAAGAGATTTCCAACTCTTACTACTCAAGTGGAATAAATGCTTGACGAAGCAAAAGTCGCTTGTAAAAGCGCTCCTTTTGCGGGACAGGTATAACCAAGTATATGTTTCGATTGTTAGTTAAAATATCAAACATATCCAAACAATCCATTAAATGTTTTAATGGGCCGATTTAAATGCGTTTTTTAGCAGATGAGTTTGGACTGCGTGAGGATCTTGACCATCGCTGCTGAAGCACTGGCAATGTGTTGTTAAGTTAAGATTCCCGTGCATCCGCTTTTATCATAGAAGTGATTAGCGATATTGTACTTATTTATATGAAATTAAACAATGTGATACCTTACTTTTTTTGGTCAAGTTTCGTGCCTTATTCATATGTGTGTCTTAACAGGTATGCAGATTTGAAGAACAACAGATTAGCTAATTATACTTCGATATTGATCAGGCCCTTAATAAGAGGTATGGTATAACACAGACAGCGTCTTCATTGCAATGACTTTTGACTTTTTTTAAAAAGCTTTTGACTCCAATGGGAAGCTTTTATTGAATGTTTTTATCGGTTACTAGTGGGTGACTGTTATGCATTGTTTTTGTAATTTTACATGGGTTGATTATGAATCTTTACAGTCGATCTTATGATTACATTTCGCAATATTCATTGATATAAGGGGAAAATACTGCAGTATGTATAACAGTTTGACATGCTCGAATTTTGTTTCAATCATCAGGATTCTTAGCTAAAGACTCAGAAGTGAGGTAAGAACTTTCTTTTTGTTTTTCCAAAATTGAATGAAAACGAATTTTTTTTTTTTTTTTTTTTTTTTTTTTTTTTTTTCTCTTTAATACCCAGGTACAAAAAGTGAAAATTATTAATACCCAGATGATTAAAAACTGAAAATTTTTAGTACCCACATGGTAAAAAGTGAAAATTTTTAGTACCCAGATGATAAAACCTGAAAATTTTTAGTACCCAGATGGTAAAAAGTGAAAATTTTTATTACCCAGATGATAAAAAGTGAATTTTTTTAATACCCAGATGATAAAAACTGAAATTTTTTAGTACCAAGATGATAAAACCTGAAAATTTTTAGTACCCAGATGGGAGAAAGTGAAAATTTTCAGTTATGAGCGGGTTGGGTCGACATTTTTTTCTACTAGTAATTTGACCCACCTAGACCTGTTTGTTGTTTAATTGCTATAGGGGGTGTTTGTTTCGGCTTTTATATAGCCGGCTTATGGCTTATTTGGTTCCCGGCTTATGTTTCATAAGCTCACTTTTCGTGGCTTATTTTGAAACTTATATTAGTTTATTACTAGTATGGCCTAATAAGCTTATATAAGCCGAAAAGTTTCAAAACAAGCCACAAAAGGTGAGCTTATGAAACATAAGCCCAAAACCAAATATGCTATAAGCCAAAACAAACACCCCTTCGACTTATATAGCCGGCTTATTTTGAAACTTTTCGGCTTTTCTTATGTCATAGTATAATAATCAGCTTATATAAAGTTTCAAAATAAGCCACAAAAAGTGAATTAGAATTATAGTAACCGAGAATAGAAAATATCATTCATAATTCACTTATCAAATATTAGTGGCAAGTTCGTAGCCCAACAATTGTGTAAGAGCATCATAAACAAGCGTACCATTATATGTTGATTCCTTGTGAGATTTGAGATTTCCCAAAAATGTATTACTGCTTTTACATAAAGCTGAATAATATAACAACAAAGAAACATAGGAATTCGGCCATTTGATAGTGGACATGTTGGGCTCAAATATTTATTAACGTCAATCAATCTATATTAATATTGGTATCTGTCCTTGTATACAGTTATGGCTATATATTTTAATTTGCTTATAGTGAGTTGGTTTGTTTATGTTGATGATGATATATAGGACGGAATTATTTGGTGAAGCTCTTCGGTTTGAGTTGTGTAACGTTTATCTTATCTATGACCATCTTGTTGTAAACCATAAGCTCTTTGGGACTATTCGGGTAGCAACATCATCAGCTAATGGTTTCTCACCAGATCCGCTGAATGCTTTTTCCGACATATTCAACCGTGAATTCAATAACCCCGTAGACGTCACATGCATTGGTCATCAATATCTATACGATGTGCGTTACTGTTCACTTCCAGTCTCCTCTACCTCCACCGTTGAGATAGCTGCCAAACTCTATGTTACCACTGACGAGGTTGATGACGTGGACAAATATCCTGAAGAAGATCATCAAAGAGAAGTGCAGAATAATCACTACGAGGTTGTTGATGATGTTGATGAGGTGGATTTCAACCGGATGTGTGACTTGTTTAGTTTTTGTGATGATAACGATAATGATAATAAAACATCAAAACACCGTCAAACCAGCTGGGACGTGAAATGCTTAGATAATCATGAAGCGTTTCAAGTTTGCGATAGCCATGAGTTTATTAACTTCTTAGACAAACCCAATGGCGGTTGGGGCCGTAGGAGTATTATAAAAGGCAGAGATGGTTCTCTAGAGCTGGATTACGTTGCATTAAAGTATGCAGTGGACGCAGATCTGGAAGTAGAATTTGAATCACCTTCTGAGAAATTAAAAGTTACTGGAAGGATACTGGCTTATTATGGCAAAAATTTTGATTATTCCTCCCCTCCCTATGATTTCGATGTAGTTCTCTCTAAAACCAGCACTCCTGATTTTGTTGAGCGTGGCAAAATAAACCTGATGCGATCTGTGTTGGCTGTACCAGCCCAGTTCTCCCTCATACTCGAGGCCGAATTATATGACTACACCTCTAATGTTGAAATTTTGTGGGACAGTTATGAATTTCCTGTGCCACGTGATGGTTGCAGCTCTGTTGGTCGTATTAAGGGTAAGGATTGCTCCTTAAAAGTGACAGTGAAATGGAAGCTGCCATTTGAAAAAGCAAAAGTCCCTTCCTCACCTCCGCCCCCTTTCTCCTCAAACTCATCCGTCGGTCGTCTGGCTCCATCCATATTGTCTGAAAGAAGAAAATCTGGAGCATCAAGCATGGCAGATTCTGATGTATGTCTAATAATGTGTGATTCAGAAGCTTAATATATAAAAACTAATAGTTAACAAGTGATTTTGTATGGTAATACATGCAGGATGATAATAGATGGAGCCTTCAAGAAGAAATTGAAAAGGTATTTAACTCCTCACTGGAACGTACTTTCAAAGATCTTAAAGAAGCAGGAGGGTCTTGTAGTATTTCTACTTGCACCAAAGATGTCGACAATGGTGATTACCTATGGTAATTATATATGTTCTTTCTCATACTTGTGCACTTTTACTTTCTTTGTTTTCTGAATGATGAGTACTAATCGAGAAAGTTTTCATTTGGCAATAGCTCCAGTGTCTTGCACATATGGCCTCAACTAAGGGACACCAAGTATAAAGGACCAAAACTTGCTGGACTGGTAATATTTTTTTTGTCATGGATTTCGAATATACTGCGTATGTAGGTTTGTTTACTCTTTTTCTTTTTTATATATATAGGCCGTCAAGGATGATATTGTGGGTTCTGAATATAAGGACATGATGGAAAGATGCGTCGTATGTGGTCCTGGTTTCGTGAAGTTTAAGTTATCTAGGAAATGGATAGCTAAGGTAAATTTATTTTCTTTTCAAACTGTTGTAAAACACACATTACAATTCTGACCTTATTCCTTGTCTATTTCAATATCGGCAATTTTTTTTGCAGAGTATTCAGAAGATGCTAACACATGGTATAGACACATGGGCACCAAAACTTCCTCTGAAAAAAGCAATTATATACTTTTTGTCACGAAATATAACCGAGGAAATGCATATGGGTCATTTACGATCCACTTTTATTAGAGAAGCGTTAGCTCGTATGCTCGAGTATTCTGGAGTAGTTGTGCTCCAAAGAGGAATCCGTGATGGGGATCATCTAGAGATTAAGGTACATGCAGTTGGTCTTACTATTTGAATGTTTGTTAAATTGAATTGCATTTCACCTGCATCTACATGCTATATGAAGTCACATTTTAGCCAGTTCTTATTTTGAGGTATATCAGCGTCTTGGGGTCCACGTGAAAGAAGAGGTGTAATGTTCCATGCTGTTGACAGCATGTAGTTGAATGCTGCAGCCCATATTTTTCTTATTTAATCTCACTAAATCACTGATCCTAATTTTTCCATAGCAATGCTTTCATACAAACTTGACAATGCTTTCATACAAACTTGACATTTTTTTTAATGATATAAAGTTATAAATAATTTATCATCTGGACATTAAGGTACTTGCAGTTGGTCTTGCTGTTTGAGTGTCTGTCAAATATAATCGTATTATGCCCGTGCATTATATAAAATATAAAATATGAAATACCTAAAGCTGTTTGAATGTAGACCTCTTATTTTTATTGTTTGAGTTTAATTCCGTTTATATTCAGGGTAAAAGCTCTGATGATCCCATTAAGAAGACTCTAGATTTATTGAGGGAAACGCATTTGGCTACGTTCAGTGATGGGGATGAGGCGGTATTTTTTGAAGGACGAAAGTTACCTCTTGTATATCTCACTGCTTTGTGGTTAGTTTGAATGTTGATTTTGTCAAAAATATTTCAATTGGCTAGTAGTAACACATTTTCTTGGGGAAAAGCTCAAAAACCTTTGCGTATGTAGGCATGCACTTCATACGGAAAAAGCAGACGGGATATTGTATGTGACTGATGTAGGGCAACGAGACTATATTGGAACATGCATCAGTGTAAGTAACTTTTATACACCATAACCGATAACACCTTCCAAAAAAAGATCAAAAAAATCGAATTGATTACTTATTGAGCTCAAGAATCTTTTCCCCGCAGGCTGCTAAACATGCAGGGTGGTTAACAGAGGATCATTCTGAATCCCTTCTAAGTCATGTAGGATTTGGCCTCGTCCAATTTGATGATTTTAAGAGATTTCAAACTCTTACTACTCAAGTGGATAATTTGCTTGACGAAGCTAAAAGTCGCTGTAAAGCGCTCCTTGCGGGACAAGGTATACCAAGTATATGTTTCGATTTTAGTTAAATATCAAACATATCCCAAATCAATCCATTAATAGTTTAATGGGCCGATTTAAAATGCGTTTTTTTTAGCAGATGAGTGGACTGCTGAGGATCTTGACCATGCTGCTGAAGCACTTGGATATGGTGTTGTTAAGTAAGATTCCCGTGCATGCTTTATCATAAATGTTACGACTATTGTACTTATTTATATTGAATTAAACAATGTGATACCTTACTTTTTGGTCAAGTTTCGTGCTTATTCATATTGTGTTCTTAACAGGTATGCAGATTTGAAGAACAACAGATTAGCTAATTATACTTTCGATATTGATCAGGCCCTTAATAAAGAGGTATGTATACTCAGCGCATCTCCATTGCAATGACTTTCTGACTTTTTTTAAAAAGCTTTTGACTCCAATGGGGAAGCTTTTATGATGTTTTATCGGTTACTAGTGGGTGATGTTATGCAATTGTTTGTATTTTCTGGTTGATTTGAAATCTTTACATCGATCTTATGTCTAATTTTCTCATATTCATTGATAAATAGGGAAATACTGCAGTATATATACAGTTTACACATGCTCGAATTTGTTCAATCATCAGGGATTCTAGCAAAGACATCAAGAAGTTGAAGGTAAGAATTTCTTTTGTTTTTCAAAATTGAAGTGAAAAACGAATTTTATATATTAACAAGATTTCTATTGTTTGGGACAGGCTGAAGAGTTTGTATTGAAGAACGATGATGAACGTGAGTTGGGATTACATTTACTCCGGTTTACCGAGGTATGATAATCATTGTTTAAATTTCTCGTACGCTCTAACCGTTCAAATTAATGGCTCAGGAATTTGTAAACTTGTGTGTGGACTGTTTATTGTTCACATGCAATATCCATAACACTAATTTCTTCATCTCAGTATTTTATTAAAATAACCAAAGACTAAGTTAACATACAAGTCAGATTGAATTTGTCGGCCATCATTGTAATGACTCTAGGAATAGTCCCTTTTTTTTAAGGGGAAAAAAAAAAAAAAAAAAAAAAATCAATGATGAGTCCAAAATTTACCTTATGATGAGTCCAAATTTGAGATATGGCATTGAATTTCTATGATTAAAAAATATCAAGATGTTTTTTATTAGTTGTGAAAATGTTTTATAAATTATAATAGGTGAATATGGTTATGTAAATTATATTGTTCCATTAATAATCCAACTTTGCTTTTTAGGTTCTAAGAGAGGTTTGCACTATTCTTGCGCCACATATCCTGTGTGAATACTTATATATTTTATGCGTGAAGTTCAACAACCTAAACGTGTGCGAGGTATATTTACTTACATATACGCTTTTTCTCATACAATATTCAATTTAAACCCCCGTTTATCTTGAACCAAAGTTAATTATCTTAGAAGTTTGTTTGATTTGTAGAAAGGCAAATCTAATGATTTTTGACGCAACTTTGAAAGTTTTGGCAGGTTGGTGGGTCTAGTGACGAGACGAGCAGATTATTCTTGTGTGAGGCAGCTGAAATGGTAGTGAGGAAATGCTTTGATCTTTTGGGAATTGCTCCTATCAGTAAAATCTGATCTTTAATTTTACCAATTTCTTGATTATTGAGTGATCATTTGGGAAATCGGAAAGCGGACTGGAATCTGCCATTTGGAGCTTAGATATGGCAGCATGTTTAACCCATTTGGTGTCGAATCTGTCATTTGGGAAATCTGAAAGGGGCAATTTCGACCGATTTACTCATAAATGGACTTATCTTGGTCGTGCTTTCTTTAACCATTTGGCGTCGAACCTATACAGAAGTGACAACACCCCCACACTGAATGGACTAGATTAGAGTTTCCCCTTCCCAAAATTTCTGAGGACAAAAAAATCATTAGTGACTTGAATTAAAAAAACTTTCCATAATGACCCAAACCGAATATACAACCCAACCCTGTCCATTTCGACGCCTCTAACTCTTGCGGAAATGGAAATTACAGTAACAAGACAGTACCGGATTTCTCTTTAGCTGCAGATTTCTTTGGAGTCACAGCAGGCTTCTCTTCAGCAACATCTTTCTTCTTCCTTGAGAACGTTTTGGGACCAGTATCACTTTCTTCGGATCACTAACCACTTATAGATGATTTGGTAGCTGGTAGTGTCTTCTTTTGAGATGAGCTTGTCTTTTTAGGTGTAGCTACTTTCTTTACAAGTTGCATAAAAGAGCAGGTATCAAACATTTATAGTAGTAGTTAAGTAGAAATACAACGATAAAAACATGGAAAATTTTGGTAGACAGACCATTCATATAGATATGGAGAAATCGTCACATCAGCAGCTAAAATGTATCTGCATGATTCTCAACACCAATATGGGCAGTAAATCATGAACATAAAACTGATGCCGAACAGGTTACAGATTTCAGAAAATTATAACGTATTAGATATATTCTGACTATAAGTAACCGACATAGAACAACTACTGTGTTATCAGACACAACCTGGGTATAACCGTATATAGAAGGTCATGAAAACCAAAACGACTTCCGATCTAAAGAGACTACATCAGCAAAAGAAATGGTCAAAACATCTCAGCTCACAAAGTCAACACAACAGTCAAGACACTAGCTATACCAAACACCCCTTCAAGACACAAGCTGCTTCACAAAGCTCAAGTTCAGTGTGGAAGGATGTGATCTAGATATTTTGTACAGTTTAGTTAGTTGATTAGATATTTCTAGAAGATAGTGTAGTCTATAAATAGCATTTGTACTTCACTTTTGATGTAATTGTAACAATTCAATCCATTTCACTCTAATAACAGTCTTTCCCGCCTAAATGGCATTTGAACCTTCCATTCATTTTCTCTCAATTCTACCAATCTTGATATGGTATCAGAGCATCGATCAAGGATCTGCTCATCACTAAACTCCCAAAATTCTGTTACAATTCAGTTACCTTCATTAACATTCCGTTATCTTCATTAAAATTCAGTTACCTTCATTAAAATTATGTTATCTTCATTAAAAATTCTGTTATATTCACCAAGATTCTGTTATCTTCATTAAAATCCCCAAATTTCCTCCCAATCAACAATCCTGCAATCCAACAATCAACAATGGTAGAAACAGGTGAAGCAAGCTCCAATTCAGAAGGAACAATCAATGAAACAGTAAACTCAGATCACCCACTCTATCTACACCAAACTGATCATCCAGGGCTGATTTTAATCTCTAAGAAGCTAAATGGACCAGACAGCTACAGTTCTTGGAATAGGTCTATGATCATTGCACTGAATGCTAAGAACAAAATGAAGCTTATCAATGGTGAATTCCTTGAACCAAACACCATTTCATCTCTGAGAGCACTTTGGGAAAGGAATAATGACATGATAATATCTTGGATTCTCAACACCATTGCTGAACACATTGGTAACAATCTCAACTTCATTCATTTTGCATCAAAACTGTGGTTAGAATTGCAAGAATTATATGCTCAGATTGATGGCCATAGGATCTATTAAATTTCAAATGACATTGTCTAATTGAAGCAAATTGATTGCACAGTGGAGGTTTATTATCACAAATTGAAAGGATTGTGGGATGAATTTGATGCTCTTGAAGCCCCATATGTGTGTGTTTGTATTTGTACTTGTGATAATGGGAAAGAAAATGGTGAAAGAGATCAAAGAAAGAGGTTGATTCAATTCTTAATGGGGCTAGATGAAAGTTACTCAAACACTAGGGGACAAATAATCTTGATGCAACCTCTACCAACTGTTGTGAAAGCCTATAACATGATAAGACGAGGAAAAGCAAAGGGAAGACCTCTTGCCAAAACCACCCACATCTGCTGTGTTCTCAACTTTTTCTAATGGTTAAAGGAGCTACAATCAAGGAAACAGAAGCAACATGTCAAATTTCTATCAAGGAGAGTCATCAAGGTCAAATTACAGTCAAGGGGAACCATATGAGAGGAGGAGTAGTTTTAAGAAAGGGGTTATTTGTGGTCATTGTGGTAAAGAGGGACACATCAAAGAACAATGTTACAAGCTTGTACGTTATCATGTTGGGCACCCTTTACATGGAAAGTATCAACCACCATCAAGACCTCAAAGGCAATATCACGAATACAAGTCAAACAGAGCTGTTAACATGGTTTCAACTCAGGATGATGTCCCAACACAGCCCAAGCAGCCACAAAGTACTCAACCAAACACCCCTTCAGAAGCTCACTTCACAGCTAGAATTGATCTCATCCAAAACCAACTCAACCAGGTGCTCATGATGATGCAAAACAATTAGAAGGACACAAGTCATGGTATATTTTCCTCAACTAGCATTACAATTCCAAAATTTATTGCATCTCTCATTTCTAATTTCAAAACTGGTTGGAAAATTGATAGTGGTGCCACATACCACATTTCCACTAAAATCACTTTCATGATTAACATTCACACATTCACCACACCTATCTATGTCACCTTACCAAATGGACACACAACCAAAGTCACTACCTATGGATCTGTCATACTTAATGCTGATATTACCCTACACAATGTGCTTTACATACCCTCATTTGCATACAACCTCATTTCAGTGAGTCAATTGCTCAAAGGAACAACCATTTCATTAACATTAACTACTACTCACTGTATGTTTCAGGACCAGAACAAGAGGATTGCTCTTGGCACCCTTTGTGATGGTCTTTACCTGCTTCCTCCATCACCTACACACTCCATCTGCTCTGCAACCACCCAAGACAACACCACCATTCTCTGGCATACAAGACTGGGCCACTCTTCTTTTCCTGTACTTAAGCAAATAAAAGAATTGACTTCTATCATCAAAAGTAATTCCACTTTCAAATGTGACATTTGTATGTTTTCTAAGCAACATGCACTTCCATTCAATGATAGTTCATCTCATGCCACTGCTTTGTTTGATCTTATACATGTGGATGTTTGGGGCCCCTATAGACACTCAACCACTAATAAATGTAGATACTTTCTCACCATTGTGGATGACCACTTAAGAGCTATATGGATTTTTCTCATGCCCAGTAAACAACTAACAACCTCACATCTAAATCCTTTCATAAGTATGTTCAAAATCATTTCAAAATTAACATCAAAACAGTGAGGAGTGACAATGGAACAGAGTTTCTTAACACAACATTTAAAGAATTCTTCACACTTCATGGCATCATACACCAGACATCTTGTCCATACACACCACAACAGAACTCAAGAGTTGAGAGAAAGCATAAACAACTTCTTGAAATAGCAAGAGCTCTCAAATTTCAAGCCAATTTTCCAATACATTTTTGGGGTCACTGTATTCTTACTATTGCATATATCATCAATAGACTTCCATCCACAGCTCTTCAAAACAAATAACCATATGAAATGCTTTACAACACACCACCACCCTTAGATCACTTGAGAGCAATTGGCTGCAGAAGCATATGTCCACCAATACACATCAGACAAGTTTCATCCTAGATCTATACCCACAATTCTCATTGGCTATCCACTTTATCAAAAGGGCTGCCTATTGTATGATCCAGTCACACACAAAATCATCACTAGCAGACATGTGCAATTTGATGAGTCCCAATTTCCCTTTCACCAACCTACTCAATCAACCATACCACCTCCAAGTCATATTAAGTTCATGACAGATCCATCAACCATTCCAACTTTCCCAACTCCAACTTTTATTTCACCAACTCCAACTCCTAATCCTTCTACCACATCTTCTACTACACCACCAATGCGTAACTCACCAACATCAACCCATAATTCACCAATTATCTCTGACACACCACCCTCAAACACAGATTCTAATCCATCATCACCAACACCACCACCAATCCCTCCTCAACCACTCAGAACTTCAACAAGACAAAGAACCATCCCAACTAAACTCAAAGATTTTCACCATAACCTTTTAACTTCCAAACTTAACTGTGTGTCCAAACACCACTTCAAAAACTTTATCAATTACATAAACATCACAAAACCACACACAAGACACCTTATACACAACATTAATAAACTCATTGAACCTCACACATACAAACAAGCCTCCACAAATCCAAAATGGAGAGATGCAATGAACAAGGAAATAAATGCTTTAGAGAAAAATGGTACTTGGACTATCACTACATTGCCTGCTAACAAACTTCCAATTGGTTAAAAATGGGTGTATAGAATCAAGTATTTTGCAGATGGGTCCATTGAAAAGTACAAAGCAAGGTTGGTTGCAAAAGGTTTTACACACAAAGAAGGTATTGACTTCAGTGATAAAGTTTGTGTTTTTAGGGTTAATTTGATGGTTTTAAAGGTTAATTGAATTGGTTTATGATCTAAAAGTGATAAAGTTCGTATTTTTAGGGTTAATTTGATGGTTTTAAGGCTTAATTAAATGATGTTGTGTTGGCTATTGATTTTGTTCAAATAGGTATGATGTAGTTCTTTAACTATAGTTATGTTTAAAATTGCAGGCTTTCAAAGTCAAGAGTAGTATCCTGCGATTTTCTGCCTGAAAATGAGGTAAAAATACATTTCATCTCTAAAACAAATATGATGAATTAGGTCTGCTAGAGGGGGCAAACAGGTTGGGTTGGGTCATAGGTCAAATGGGTATGGCCGACCCGTAAAATTTCCTTTTTGGAACAACTTGCCATTTTTATTAAAACATAGAATAACAGATTATGCAAATGGTAAAGGTTTTTGGTGTATTTGCTGACAAAGCAGTACCAAGATCACATCTTTGGAATAAAATCCAGTTGGAAAAGGAAATCCAATCACATGATGTAAGAAGTAACCAAACACTTCTTGCCATTCTGTGATTTTTGATTTACCTACTCTTAGAGATGTGAATTTGTAATTGACCCATTCGACTCATTCGTTATACTGATCAGACCTACTCTACTAATTGAAAGATGTTTTGAAAAGCCAAAATTTATTCATGTTGAAAACCCATATGACCCAAAGTTACTAAAACATTACCCGGTCCAACCTATTTTACATAATTGGGCCAATTTTGCCATGTCTGTGCCTCCATTTAACTGATGTTACCATTGTATTTCAGGTGAGCAAAGGCCAGCCAAAAAGTATCCACTTTGTGGTATCAATACACATTTAAAAGAACATGACGACTAAAGATATTAAATTCGCATCAATCAAAAGTGTTACTTGCTTGAAGAGGCTTCACAGTTCATGTGTCTGCATAAAACGTTTAGCGCCACTCGGAAAACCTTACCTTTGGCAAGGACGGCTGTCAAGTGTTTCTCGTAAGATTTTGCCGAAGGATCTTTTACCTTCTTTGCGAGCAACATATCTCTCTCTTTTTGAGTTAGATCATTCAATGTTAGAATTTCATCAAACCCACGAGCCGCTTCGGAAAAAGAATCCCAAATATTAATTACAAGTTTTATCCACATCCATGGCGTGGTACTAGGTGAATAAGTATCTATCGAGTCTTGATACGATGAAGAAACTGTTAAGTTTCTTGCTCCTTCCGCAATAGCCGTTATAACAATGAACATTCTTCTCATCCAGATGGTTGTCACAAGGTCAGATGCCGACATATCATGAACCAAAGTTTCAACAACCATTAGGAATTCTTGGTAATCTAGTGTATAGATTTTGTCGTCGTCTAATTCCCTAGTTAGATCTTGGTAATTTTCCCCATATCCTAATTCTGTTGACTTCTTGTCATCAAAATCCTTGACACCCTTAAACATGAATACCTTTTTTTGCCCCTATTGGACTCATAGCATTAACATATAAGTTATCTTGGCCCATGTGGGCCTCCAAGGCTTTATCCTCATCCTCTGTTATTAGGCGCATCTTCACATATGGTACATCTTTTTTTTTCTCCCCTCATAATGAATTGTGTTTTCGAGTTCCTACCTATTACTTTCACTAACCTGTTTAAAAATTCGTTTTCGGGTTCGTACCTATTACTTTCACTAATCTATTAAGTGAAAGTAATAGGTAGGAACTCGAAAACAAAATTCATTAAGAGGGGAGAAAAAAAGATGTGTCATATGTGAACATACGCCTAATAACAGAGGATGAGGATAAAGCCTTGGACGCCCACATGCGCCAAGATAACTTATATGTTAATGCTATGGGTCGAAAGGGGGAGAAAAGGTATTTAGGTTTAAGGGTGTCAAGGATTTTGATGACGATGAGTCAACGGAATTAGGATATGGGGAAAACTACCAAGCTCTAACTAGGGAATTAGAAGACGACACAATCTATACACTAGATTACCAAGAATTCCTAATGTCTGTTGAAACTTTGATTCATGATATGTCGGCAACTGACCTTGTGACAACCAATTGGATGAGAAGAATGTCCATTGTTATAACGGCTAATGCGGAAGGAGCAAGAAACATAATAGTTTCTTTATCATATCAAGAGTCAATAAATACTTATTTACCTAGTACCACACCATGGATGTGGATAAAGCTTGTAATTAACAATTGGGATTCTTTTTTCGAAGCGGCTCGTGAGTTTGATGAAAATCTAACATTGAATGATCTAACTCGAAAAGAGAGAGGTATGTTGCTAGCAAAGAAGGTAAAAGACCCTTCAGCAGAATCTTACCGTGAACACTTGGCAGCCGTCCTTGCCAAAGGTAAGGTTTGCCGAGTGGCGCTAAACGTTTTATGCAGACGCATGGACTGAGAAGCCTCTTCAAGCAGGTAACAATTTTGATTGATGCGAATTTAATATCTTCAGTCATGTTCTTTTAAATGTGTATTGATACCGGATAGTGGATACTTTTTTGCCTTCGCTCGCCAAAAATACAATGGTAACATCAGTTAAACGCTGATCTAGCAAAATTGACCCAATTATGTAAAATAGGTTGGACCGGGTAATGTTTTAGTAACTTTGGGTCATATGGGTTTTCAACATGAATAAAGTTTGGCTTTTCAAAACATCTTCAAATTAATAGAGTAGGTCTGATCAGTAAAAAGAATGGTCGAATGGGTCAATTACAAATTCACATCTCTAAACCCGAGTAGGTAAATCACAGAACGGCAGGAAGTGTTTGGTTACTTCTTGCATCATGTGGGGCGTTTGGTACCGCTGTATTTTTGTCAGCAAATACACCAAAAACCTTTACCATCTACATAATCTGTTATTCTATGGTTTAATAGAAAAAAAAGGGGGAAGTTGTACCAAAAAGGATATGTAACGGGTAAGCCATAAACATTTAACGCATGACCTATGACCCGACCCAACCTGTTTGCCCCCTCTCGCAGACCTAATATTTCTCTACAAGCAACACAGTAGTGATAGCAAGAGAGCATTTATAACTTTCATCAACATTACCAAAATGCCCTTGTAGATGATTTTGTGGCTGGTGATTTTTATTTGATTTATCCATTTTAGAAGAAGACTTGTTACGAACTCTTTGGAAGTAGAAAGTGTATGAATGTGTGCTGAGTGGGTAAATGTGTTAGGTAGTGTTAAAAAAAGAGTAAATGTGTTAGGTGGGTGGGTGCAGACCCTATTAATTTAAGGGGTATTGAAGGACTTGTTCATTGTGTGTGTGTGTGTGTGTGTGTGTGTGTGTGTTGGGTTTTTGAAGGTGAAAGGAGTTGATGCTTGTTTATGAGGTATGTGGAGATATATATAATGAGGTGGGTTTGAAGGGAGTGATGTGGAGCGTTGGATTTAAAGTGATCTAAAGGTGTTGATTTGCTTTGGTTTGATCCGTGTGATGTGGGATGAACCAATGGGATTCCAAGCCACACAAGATATGATACTTTTGAAGAGTTAGTTCATCTTTATGAAGCATGTTGTACTTTTTACTTTCTACTGGGTGGGTTCTTGTGGTTTTGAGAATTCTACAGTAATAAATTGAAACCTACCCTTCTGCTGAGCATTGACTATATCTGATGTTGCCCTTTTCAGCTTTAAATTTTGTACCTAACACGCAATGTT
Organism: Artemisia annua; assembly: GCA_014162995.1. NCBI lineage: Eukaryota > Viridiplantae > Streptophyta > Magnoliopsida > Asterales > Asteraceae > Artemisia > Artemisia annua. Next base: position 136,988 of record LBNU01038050.1, on the reverse strand, counting down.
GTTAACATCGTGTTGTTCATTTATTCAATTTTTTTAACACATGCACCATGTAGCATTTTTGAACTGATGATATTGCAGTAGACACCCGTTTCTGTAAAGTGAAACAATAATATGTTTTGAGATTCAAAAGCTACTATTTTTTAAAAAAAAAAAAAAAAAAAAAAAAAAAAAAGTTATTACTGTTAAATACTACTAGTATATCATTTGTTGGACTCAATTTCTAGAAGAAAAACCACAGTTGTAGCCTGTAGGGCAAATAAAGTATAAATATGAGTCATGCAAGAAAAAAATACTAGACTGATTTGTTGTGGTAAGTTTACAAGTTTCTAACAAGATTGATTAGAGTTAACAAAACTAAATCAGTTATGCAAGAACAGTTAATTGTTCATTATTATTATTGCATTTGCGGGTTGAGCTTGGTTGGTAGGATAGTATTTGTAATGAGACCACTTTCATCATTTCCACTATTGTCTTGTTTTTCTTATTGGCTCGTAGGATAGTATGTATGCATATGTATAGATATAGCCTAATCTTTTGAAACATTAAAAGATCTATAAAAACAAACATTGAAAGAAGCGAGATCAAAGACACCAACCAATCTTAAGAAACAAGTGTATGTGAAGTGTTGCATATGGTTTTCAACTTGACTGTTGTCTTTTTAGTAGCTTGAGACAAATTTTTAAGGTTGTGTCATTTAAGTTTGATCGATTATGGTTTAACTATTGTTACTTTGTTAGGTTTGAGGTATTAAAAACATTTCATATGAAAATGAAACCTATTTATTTTTAGTGTATACTCCTTCATTTAAGTCTATCACTATTATACTATTATAGGAATGTTTGGCAAAGCTTATTTGCATAGTTTATTTCTGTTTACAAAATGGCTTGTCTACTTTAGCATGTCATCACATAATGTAAAAAGATATATGCATTGATACTTAAGTAAAAGTGTTGGTGGTTTTAGTATATCAAAATGGAGAACCATAAGTGTTCATATTTATTAGATGTTTGGCGACGAGCGTCAAGGAGCGTTTTGAAGCAACTAGCATGTAACTAACGTTTAGCATTTTTTACACAATGTTTGATTGGCAACTAGCAACTAGCATTCTTAAGTTTTCTACATGCTCCAAATCAAATTGCTACTTGAAATAGCATTTACTAGAAACTAGCGTTTACACTTAATAATTACAAACATACATCTATATTGCCAAATGCTTTATCAGAACAAACGGGTATTGCTTCTTGTTACTGCTTACCACCACTGTTTGTCGTTATTGCTAACTGCTACTCTTAGTTTTGCTAAACATACATAGTGTTTAAAGATAGAATAAGATACATTTTAATGGAGTATTTTTTAAATTAATCTTTTGTAAACCATTTAGTGTGTGTTTTTATTTAGTGAAAGTGAGCTTCATTCATTTTGGGTAGTTAGAATTTAATGTTTGGTCTTTTGCCCTCAACTTCCAACTACACAACTTAAATGTAGTTCTTCATTAAATATAAATCTTCTTATTGCTCAAGAAGTGTTACTTGTAGTTGGGTAACAAAGTTGAAGGTTGTGCGCGAGAAACAAACATTTATATTATTAGAAATGTGTGACATGTGTTATCAACTTAACCGCATTTGAACGATACATGAGCTATTTAGTAACAATAGCATTTTTTACACAATGTTTGATTGAGTAAAAGTGTTGGTGGTTTTAGTATATCAAAATGGAGAACCATAAGTGTTCATATTTATTAGATGTTTGGTGATGAGCGCCAGGGAACGTTTTGAAGCAACTAGCATGTAACTAACGTTTAGCATTTTTTACACAATGTTTGATTGGCAACTAACAACTAGCATTCTTAAGTTTTCTAAATGCTCCAAATCAAAATGCTACTTGAAATAGCATTTACTCGAAACTAGCGTTTACACTTAATAATTACAAACATACATCTATGTTGCCATACGCGTTATCAGAACAAACGGCTATTGCTTCTTGTTACTGCTTAATTACGACCACTGTTTGTCGTTATTGCTAATTGCTACTGTTAGTTTCGCTAAAAATACGTAGTGTTTAAAGATAGAATAAGATACATTTTAATGGAATATTTTTTAAATTAATCTTTTGTAAACCATTTAGTGTATGTTTTTATTTAGTGAAAGTGAGCTTCATTCATTTTGGGTAGTTAGAATTTAATGTTTGGTCTTTTGCCCTCAACTTCCAACTACACAACTTAAATGTAGTTCTTCATTAAATATAGATCTTCTTATTGCTCAAGAAGTGGTACTTGTAGTTGGGTAACAAAGTTGAAGGTTGTGCGCGAGAAACAAACATTTATATTATTATAAATGTGTGACATGTGTTATCAGCTTAACCGCATTTGAATGATACATGAGCTATTTAGTAACAATAGCACTTCAGCTCTAAGGAGATGCTTCTACTTTGGTTCTCAGAGACTAATGTCAAATCATTTAAGGTTTTATATTAAGCAGGTTGTTGCTTTATTATATCTTCCTTAAACAGTTGACATTAAATGGTACTTGATAATTCATGATGCCAAATAATCGAGACTACAAGTTTCTGTTATATGGTTTCAGTTATTATGTGAAAAGAACATGACTATCAGTGGGATTGGCTTAAGAATATCAATTTGTGGCAAACTCTAAACATTTTAAGCAACGTGAAATTTTAGAGTCAGTTTTATCATGAAAGTGAAAATTTAGATAATCACTCTAAACAACATACATCCGGCTAACATACGTAACAATTTGATTGTTGCATAAGCTAACCTTTATTATATATCCTTTTACACATCTTTTTCATTGTCACTGCTGCAAGAAAACATGGAATGAGATGTTACTATAGGTAGCAATTTTCAGCCCATTTGCTTATTAGTTATGAATGGGTTGTTTCAGGCTTATGTGTTATCTCTAACGGGTCGGGAATGTTAAAAAAAATATATATCATAAAGGAAACGGCATTTGCGGGTCACACTTCTCAAATGGATTGGGATTTGTTCAAAGTATATTCCAATGCAGAACACTTCATAAATTACGAAGGTTACATCTTTTCATCCGAAGCTCTTTTGACCCTTAACTAGCTAGCCAGCACCAAAATTATTGGGCCACAATTCTTTTATCACTATGACTGTCGAAAAATTTGATGCGAACATTTTGAGCGGTTATCTAATAAATATGTAATTTGGTTAATCTCAATCTGTGTATTCATGAACGACACTTAAAAGGAACCTACAATTCATGCTCACTATTATCAATTTGTCCCATTTTATTGCATGTTGTTTGTACACTTGGAAGCGTAGTCTTTGTGAGCATCTTGCTTGTTCGCGGGGTATGGACTGGAATATCATATTTTCAAGTGGGTCGTTACACTAGCTAGGACAGATGATTTTGATGACGAGAATCAGGCATGGACCAGAACCCAGCCTGTATCTTGATTCATACATCTCGTGTAGCTGCAATTCAACAATCTGGGATAGGCTAACTTTCGTAGCAATTGTTCTGAAAGAGAATAAGTTAACGTCTTCCTGGTTGCTGATGGTGATGGAATATGCAATAAGAAGGGACATCTTCTCCCGTGAAGAAATTTGAAAGACCATATTAACTCATTGTTTTTATGTCTATTTTGATAAAATAAATTGAATAGTAAATGATTGTTTTTTTTGTCTAACGATTTCCTTGATGATCTCATTTTTCGTTATATCGACAAACCACAAAGACCATTTACTTAATTAACTCTAAATCAAATTTAGAAACTCATATTTGCCTTTGCTTCAAGTCTCCAATTCCTACAACCAAACTTATGCACATATATATATCTACACATAACACAAGTCTAACATTGTCATACTGCCACACAATATTAATTTAACGTTTTGGTTATATAATGGAAACTAAGGTTATGGCGTGAAACGTACACATGCATGATTTTTTTATCTTCGAAGCATAGTATTGGTATAACGTACTTCATCGAAGCATACAAAAAGAAAAAACAAAAAACAAACAAGCGACTTTATGGCGTGAAACGTACACATGCATGATTCTTTTATCTTCGGAGCATAGTACTGGTATAACATACTTCATCGTCTTTGCCTGACCTGAACACCTCCATTAAAAAAAGATACCTACAAATATTAGTTAATGTTAACAACATATTGATTTCTGCATAATCTGGTCTACCTACGGCCACTTAAAGAACATCTATGATAAGTTACAAAAAAAATCAAAAACCATGACTTTGTAAGAATTGAACAATAGGTTTTCACTTACTGTAACTCATGCTTTAATATGGATTTACAAACACAGCTATTATATATGCAAGACTTTAAATGCATGTTCTCATTCTGAAATTAAGAAAAATTGAAATCTGGTATTTTTATACTCATGAATGTACGTACCTCGCTAGAAAAACTTCTTCCTCCTTAGCCGAGCAAGGTTCAACAATATTGATAACGTTAGCCAACCATAAGCATTCTCAAAGAACTCAAAGTAAGCCAACCTCCAACTCCTGATGAAGTGCAAACTAGCAAGAAGTCCTATGAATCCAACAACAAAGCCTGGCCCCATGCTAACATAAGAAAACAAGCCTTCATCATTATCTTCTTGACCTTCATCTTTACCGTCATTACTGTATGAAGAATTGGATGGTTTGCATTTCAATAGTGGCGGCCCACACAATCCATTGTTCCCTTCATAAATGGACGGGTCGTCTAAAGTCTGGAGCTGATTTCCAACCGGAATAGGACCAAATAATTTATTGAATGACAGGTTCAGGTAGCTTATAGAGTGCAAGGTAGCCAAACTTTGGGGAATTCGACCAGACAACATGTTCATTGACAAATCCAAAGATTCCACTTGCTGTAGGTTTCCAATCTTTATTGGTATATTTCCTTTAAGCAGGTTTCTTGAAAGATTCAAATTCTTCAAACTCACAAGATTCATCAAAGAATCTGGAATTTCTCCAACAATATTGTTGCTCGATAGGTCTAAGGATATGAGAAACTTTATTGTCTTTGTGAAGAGCAACGGATTTCCTTTCATGTTAACCAAGATATTTTCGTTATATGTAACGTTGTACACATTGTTACTATTATTTTCTATCATGCCACTTAAATTCCCAAAGCAAGGAGGGATCGTCCCAGTTATGCTATTATGTGCCAAGTTTAAAAGTTGAAGACTGCTGAGGCGACAAAGCTGTCGTGGAATCTTGCCTGTAAACTGATTGGATTGAAGATTTAAGATTCTAAGATTCGGTAGACTTTTACCGATCCAGAAAGGGATACTACCCGTGAAGAAATTGTTTCCCAAATCCATGGTGACCAAGCTTGTCAAATTCTGTAAAGAAGGGGGGAGATCCCCCATAAATCTGTTGTTGCTCAAGTGCAACGACCTGAGATTTCTTAGAAAGCCCAAAGAGCTTGGAAGAAAACCGGTTATTGTGTTATTTGTAAGATCTATCACTTGCAAATCCAAGTTCCCTAAGCACCGAGGAAGCCTTCCAGAAAAATTGTTTTGTGACAGATCCAATACCATGATACCAAGTATATTGCACAGGTGTTTTGGAACAGCTCCTGTTAACTGATTTTTTGAGAGATCAATATATAGCAGGTTTTGGTTCACTGTTCCATTGGTCTTAGGAACATTTCCTGACAGTAAATTATCTGACAGGTCCAACACCTGAACATTCGACGGTAATGAGATGAGTGGTCCCTCAAATTTGTTCGAGTTCATTTTCAGTGTGTACAAGTCTGTTTGGCTGTTAGAGAGGAATGCTGGCAGTTCGCCACCGATCTGATTGTAAGACAAATCCAAGTCAGCAATATGAGTTGCGATGTTCTCAAACCAATCTGGTAATGTATCTCTAATACTAGAGTTTGAAAGATATAGGTTCTCAAGATTTGTTTGTGTTTGAAGCCAACTCGGGAATTGGGGACCAATGTTGCAGGAGCTTGCCTTAAATTCACGCAGTTGAAATGGAGGATTCCATCGGGAGCTGACATTCAATGCTAAAGAAGTTGAAGACAAATCTAGTAAGGTTAAGTTCTTCAGTTTGATGAAGTGAACTTCTGAAAGATTTCCCTCCAACGAATTATAGGAGAGATCCAGCTCTTTNGAGCAGCTTATGTCCTTTCATGTTAACCAATATATTTACGTTATAGTAAACAAAGTCGTACTCATTGTTACTATTATTTTCTATCATGCCACTTAAATTCCCAAAGCAAGGAGGGATCGTCCCAGTTATGCTATTATGTGCCAAGTTTAAAAGTTGAAGACTGCTGAGGCGACAAAGCTGTCGTGGAATCTTGCCTGTAAACTGATTGGATTGAAGATTTAAGATTCTAAGATTCGGTAGACTTTTACCTATCCAGAAAGGGATACTACCCGTGAAGAAATTGTTTCCCAAATCCATGGTGACCAAGCTTGTCAAATTCTGTAAAGAAGGGGGGAGATCCCCCATAAATCTGTTGTTGCGCAAGTGCAACGAGTTGAGATTTCTTAGAAAGCCCAAAGAGCTTGGAAGAAAACCGGTTATTGTGTTGTTTGTAAGATCTATCACATACAAATCCAAGTTCCATAAGCACCGAGGAAGCGTTCCAGAAAAATTGTTTTGTGACAGATCCAATACCCTAATACCAAGTATATTGCACAGGTGTTTTGGAACAGCTCCTGTTAACTGATTTTTTGAGAGATCAATATATTGCAGGTTTTGGTTCACTGTTCCATTGGTCTTAGGAACATTTCCTGACAGTAAATTATCTGACAGGTCCAACACCTGAACATTCGACGGTAATGAGATGAGTGGTCCCTCAAATTTGTTCGAGTTCATTTTCAGTATTCTGTACAAGTCTATTTGGCTGTTAGAGGGGAATGCTGGCAGTTCGCCACCGATCTGATTGTAAGACAAATCCAAGTCAGCAATATGAGTTGCGATGTTCTCAAACCAATCTGGTAATGTATCTCTAATACTAGAGTTTGAAAGATATAGGTTCTCAAGATTTGTTTGTGTTTGAAGCCAACTCGGGAATTGGGGACCAATGTTGCAGGACCTTGCATTAAATTCACGCAGTTGAAATGGAGGATTCCATCGGGAGCTGACATTCAACGCTAAAGAAGTTGAAGACAAATCTAGTAAGGTTAAGTTCTTCAGTTTGATGAAGTGAACTTCTGTAAGATTTCCCTCCAACGAATTATAGGAGACATCCAGCTCTTTTAGACACGTTAGGCCACCGAGTGAGGGAGGTACATGACCAGACAATGTATTTCGGCTGAGGAGCAGATTTTCAAGTTTCTTAAAGTCTCCAATCGTATTCGGAATACATCCACTGAACTCGTTTCCTGCAAGACTGAGATACACAAGACTCTTTGCCACGAATTCTGACATACTTCCTATTAAACTTGGAAGATCTGCAACAATTCTATTCCTAGATAAATCAAGGACACTCAGTTGGTATAGGTTCTTTACATCTGCAGGAACCAAACCATGGAACTCATTGTAACTAAGATCAAGAAGAGTGAGGCTACTCAAATTCCAAAACAGACCTGGCACCAAAGTATCAAAGGAATTGCGCGCAAGGTTAACTGAAGCAAGAGCACTCAACTTTCCAAGAAAATCAGGAATCTGACCATGGAACTTGTTGACAGAAAGCTCTAGATGCGTAAGGTCAGTAAGGTTGGATAACCAGACAGGAATGGTAGAATTGATGGAATTGTAAGAGAGATCGAGTGAATTAAGAGACGTGAAATTAACAGATCTAATGGAAGGGAAATTGATATGACAGCCGGCCAAGTTCAGTGTAAGCAAAGAAGGGAGCATGTTAACTTCACTGAACCAACTTCACAAGTCTTTCAACAATATTGATAACGTTAGCCAACCATAAGCATTCTCAAAGAACTCAAAGTAAGCCAACCTCCAACTCCTGATGAAGTGCAAACTAGCAAGAAGTCCTATGAATCCAACAACAAAGCCTGGCCCCATGCTAACATAAGAAAACAAGCCTTCATCATTATCTTCTTGACCTTCATCTTTACCGTCATTACTGTATGAAGAATTGGATGGTTTGCATTTCACTAGTGGCGGCCCACACAATCCATTGTTCCCTTCATAAATGGACGGGTCGTCTAAAGTCTGGAGCTGATTTCCAACCGGAATAGGACCAAATAATTTATTGAATGACAGGTTCAGGTAGCTTATAGAGTGCAAGGTAGCCAAACTTTGGGGAATTCGACCAGACAACATGTTCATTGACAAATCCAAAGATTCCACTTGCTGTAGGTTTCCAATCTTTATTGGTATATTTCCTTTAAGCAGGTTTCTTGAAAGATTCAAATTCTTCAAACTCACAAGATTCATCAAAGAATCTGGAATTTCTCCAACAATACTGTTGCTCGANAGTAAGGTTGGATAACCAGACAGGAATGGTAGAATTGATGGAATTGCAAGAGAGATCGAGTGAATTAAGAGACGTGAAATTAACAGATGTAATGGAAGGGAAATTGATATCACAGCCTGCCAAGTTCAGTGTAAGCAAAGAAGGGAGCATGTTAACTTCACTGAACCAATCAAGTTCATCAGTAAGGTTCTTAGCGATGTGTAACCCTGATAACCCCAAAAGCTTTAATGATGATAGTGAAGGCACCCACTGTAGATCATCTATGCTCATAGAGGGACACACAATAAAACCGGAAGCTGGCCCTACGTGATATTGACTATTAAGATCAAGATATTGTAACCTTGAGAGATTTCCTAGATGATGAGGAACTACACCACTAAAACCTGAGCATGAAAGATTAAGGTATTCCAAACGCTTAAATGACCCTAAGAACTTAGGAATATTTCCTGAGAAATCATTCATGCTCAAGTCCAAGTAACGTAAATGCTTCAAATTCAATAATGAAGGGCTTACCTCACCTCCAAGTTGGTTGTCATAGTACCATTCCATTTCGTCTGTGTTAAAAAACACTGGATTTCGAAGATCAAGTCTGATAACATGACCACTTCGCTTGTCACAATGAACTCCTACCCATTCACAGCATTCTACTCCGGTCCATGTTGACAGACGACGATGCCTGTCTGTGAGTCTCTCTTTGAATATAAGAAGAGATTTCCGCTCCCTTTCGATACATGTAACACTTGAAGAGTTTGTCATCATGCTTTCGCTGCTTACGCCAAGTCTTTGCAAGAGCAGGAATGTAAAAATAACAAGAAAGCTGGTTTCCATTTTGGAGTAAGATAGAGTTCAAAGTCACAAGCACGGGGCAGATATATAGTATCCGATTAGTTTCTAAATTATTACGTATACTTTGGTTAAGATCCAACTTCACAAGACTTTTGCCGCAGACTTTAGGGTCATCAATCGCTTAAGTCTTTCAAGAGCTAGTGGCCACACAAAGGAGTTTTTGGATAATCTGAATAATTTTTTTCAGTCAATGACTCCTGTATTTTCCATGCACGTTATTTATTTATTTATTTATTTTTAAAAGGTGAAGTATCGGAACTTTCAAATGAAGATTAAGGTCATGTTTGGCAACAAGCGGTAAGGAAATGTTTAGGAGCGACAAGCGGTAAGCGGTAAGTATTTAGATGAAAAGCTTGTTTGGCAACATCTCTAATAACGGTTGAAACTATCCTAACCGCTCCAAAATGAAATGCTTCTTGAATGAGCTTTTCAGAATTGCTCCAAGCGTTTAGATACTGAAATTACATATATACCCTCATTTGTTTAATCATTTATTTTATTTTAATCTGTATATGACCTTTTTCGTAATTTTACACTTTATAATTACTGCTACAGCTACGTTACCAAACATGTTTTTTAAATAAACAACTACTGCTTACTGCTACTGCCAACTGCTTACTGCTTACTGCTATTGCTACGTGTCGCCAAACATAGCCTAACATATAGCTCCTCTTAGTTGTTCGGAAGTGATGATTCTTTATATGTTATTTGGATTTTTTATTCTAAACCAGTTTGATAAGTCAGAAGTTGTTGAAACTAAAGTTATACAAAGAGTTCTTACAATCATTTTCCCTACTAATTAAGTGTCTTATATGAAACCAAACATCATTTATTAATACGTTTGCTCTTACTTACCGCTTAAGCCGGGTGTAATAAGGACCCAGGCGACCTTCGTTTCCTATGCCACCACATCTTTCTCTCTTTTAGATTACTTCAGCGACCTACTTGGTGTAATAAAGCGACATCATCTCTATTTTTATTTCATTTTCAATTTTTTAAACAATAAAATTAAAAATTCAATAATTAAAAAAAAAAATACACGGACTTTAATTCCCGGTTCTAGCAACATCTTTACAAACTTTTATTTCATCAAAGTTACTCCCTCCGTCTCAAAATTATTGTCAGGAGACAAGAATTACAAAGTTCCATAAAAGTGGGGCTACTTTTGTTTTCAACCACTCAAAGAGAATATTCCCCTACTTTATTCTCTAGTTTTTACTTAAAAAAGAAATTGGACAATCTTTTTGAGACATCTATAAAAGGAAATATGGACTATTATTATGAGACGGAGGGAGTAGTAATTTACTCACTAATGCATGGGCTGCTTTCGTCTGGATCTATATATAGGAACCATTGACCCACCTATTAAGGCCAATTAAAAATAAGCGAACTCTAAAACGCATGTGAGGGTTTTATTGTCTCACAATCTTTTTTTTTGCGCCTCTTGGTTCATCCCCAAGAAAACTTTTATCTATCAGATTTTAGATCCCATGGTTTTTATTATTATTATTATTAAAATTGCTCAATACTTAGTTTTTTTTTTTTTTCTTTTGTTTTTTGTTTTTGTTTCTTTGTTTTTTTTTTTTTTTTTTTTTTTTTTTAGGTGTGCACACAAGTCGGTCAACAAAGTGACCAACTAATCCCTTTTTTATCTAGCCGACCAAGTCATTAAATATTAAGATAATGATAGGACTAGGCTTGATCACCAAAATATTTAATGACTTGGTTGGCTAGATAAAAAAGAAATTAAATCATCTCAATTCCATTGTTTGGTTTCTAATTTGCAGCTGTTTTGTATTATACAGAAAGAAGAAAAATACTTTGCACATGTTCTTTAATTTGCGGGTCTATTTTTGTTACGGTTTCAAATTTTCTATAATATTTATTTCACGTTGTTTTTGTTTTTGTTGGTAAACAAAACATATATTTTTGCTTATTTCTTGGGTTAAGTCTCTCTTGGTGTCAAACACGATAATTCATCAAAATTCTTTATGGATTTTATTTCTCTAGATTTCAATTCTCTACCTTATTTCATTTCAATTAATTTCTCTCAACCAAATATGTACTCTTAAATTAATAAGGAATGCATCCACCCACCTAATACATTTACTCTTTTTTTTTAACACTACATAACACATTTACTCACTCAGTAGTCAGCACACATTTATACACTTTCGATCTCCTAAGTCACTCCCATTGCTCTCTTTAAAATCACACTCTTCTCTTTGTAAAAATAACCACCAGTCGAAAACCACCACTTACAGCCGAAAAATCACCACCAAGAACCGAGAAAAATTCTTATTTTTAAACTTGTGCAGTAGAAACTATTTTGCTATATTATAGTTGTAGATACCATGTTTTCAAACTTGTGCAGTTGATACAGGCTCGAAAGCTTTTAGTGTTAGTAAACCAAATTTGACAAATATCTAAAAACACTTATCGAATAGCCTTTGGTTAGCCCAGTTTTAGATTGAAACTAGGGTTTTGCACTTTACACAAACAATATTTAGTTTTTCACTTCCCAATTATCTCAGATAGGTAGCTACCCGTTCAACCTTAAAAAAACAACAAAAACATCATCCGCACTTTATGGTATAATCTGAACGCAATTAATTTTGCTACTTTTATTTTTGTTGTTGTTATTATTATTATTTTTCATCAGTTTCTGATTAATTTTTATAATTCAAATATTAGGCGCCAAAGAAGGATGCGGAAAATCCGTCAAAATCACCATTCTCCAAGTCTAGTGGTGGAGTCCAGAAAAAGCAAGTCAAATTTTGGTATTTCTAATTGCTTATAAGTAAATTTTTGGGTGTGACGTGGTTTATTTTGACTAATAATTTGATTTGGTTTAGTTTTGAGATGCTCAAAACCAAATAAGCGTTAAGTCAGCTATATAAGCCAAAACAAACACCCTTTAAGTGATGAAATAAAATAGACATCATGATCTAAATAATATAACTAGTATGAGTAAGAATAGTTTTTCAAAACTAAACCAAACCTAATTATTAGTCAAAAGAAACCACATTGCACCCCAAAATTTACTTATAAGCAATTAGAAATACGAAAATTTGACATGCTGTTTATGGACTCCACTACTAGACTTGGATAATGATGATTCTGACGGATTTGCCGCATCCTTATTTGGCGCCTAATATTTGAATTATAAAAATTAATCAGAAATTGATGAATAATAATAATAATAATAATAATAATAATAATAATAATAATAATAATAATAATAATAATAATAATAATAATAATAATAATAATAATAATAATAATAATAATAATAATAATAATAATAATAATAATAATAATAATAATAATAATAATAATAATAATAATAACAATAACAAAAATAAAAGTAGCAAAATTAATTGTGTTCAGATTATACCATAAATGTAGATGATTTTTTTGTTGTTTATTTAAAGTTGAGTGGGTAACCGCCTATCTGAGATAATTGGGACGTGAAAAATTAAATATTGTTTGTGTAAAGTGAAAACCCTAGTTTCAATCTAAAACTGGGCTAACCAAAGCCCATTCGGTACATTGTTTTTAGACATTTATCAAATTTGGTTTACTAACACTAAAACCTTTTTCGAGCCTGTATCAACTACACAAGTTTAACAGAATATAGTAACTATAGTGGGTGATGGGAAGAAAGCTTCAATGTGGTTTGACAATTGGAGTACGTAGTCTTGGTGCACTTAATAGTATGCTCACTTATAGAGATCAATATGATGCTAGACTAAGCATGGACATGAAAGTTGCTGACCTTAGTGTGAATGATTGCTGGCAATGGCCAAGTGAATGGCATGATAAATTCCCTATGATTGTGCAGTTACAAAACATTGCCTTGGATAATAATAAAAAAGATCAGATTGCTTGGAAAAGTAGAAATGGTAAATTGGGGAAGTTTAAAGTACAAAATGCTTATTTTGATCTACAGGATGAGAATAATGAGGTTAATTGGTGGAAGTTGGTTTGGTTCTCTCAAAATATACCTAAGCATTCATTTGTTCTATGGATGGCTATTTTGAATAAGTTGAATACTCAGGATAAAGTCAGAAGCTGGGGGTCTTATGATTTGATGGTCTGTCCTTTATGCTACTCTGATATGGATTCTCACTCTCACCTATTCTTTAAATGCAGCTATGCCAGACAGTTTTGGGAGAAAATGCTTCTAAAAATGGGTAGTAAGTGCAACAATTTGGAATGGAATGGTTTAATTAATGATTTTGCTAATCAATCTAATGGGAACTCTATTGGTAGCATAATTAGAAGATTGTGTTTAGCTATCAGTGTATATTTGATTTGGCAAGAGAGAAACTGCATAATTTTCAGAAATGAGTTCAGAGAATGGGAGGATTTGTATAATATAGGTTGTGAAATTGTGAAAATGAGGCTGCTAAGTCTCACTATGAAACCTTCTAAGGCAGTCTTTAAAGCACAAGCTGATTGGGAGGTCTTGTTCAAGATTAGAACCAATGGAACAGTAACTCATTGATTCTGCAGGCTGATGAGTTAGTGTTCGCTGTTTTATACTGTTGGTATGTTTTGATGTTCTGGAGTGTTGTGGAAGTTATGAATAAGCACAGATGGCTAGTAGCTTGGTTATATGAATAGCATTGAAAGTCTTTCAAATCTTATGTTGTGGATCTAGTTGGGGTAACAGTATGGGTATGGTGAGAATTTGAGTGTTATTTCATATGACCATAAGGTAGTTTCCTGTGCTAGAGGAGTTTATGTTCTATAATCATCCAAGTTCTCTAGTTGCTTGGTATTGCAGAGTTGAATTGATTAATCTGCTTAAAAAAAGGTTGTATTAACCAATCATTCAGTATCCATCCTGGAAACTTTGAATGATCTTCATAATTCACTTCAAAGAGATGGCTCTGTATCTTGAGGAATAAGTAGTTTATATCTGTTTTGTTTCTAAATTCACTATAGTAGGCCTTTGTTAGGTAACTATAGGTTGTTTGGGACAAGACAGTTTATGGACTATTTGTTCATCATAAAGTGAGTTTCCTCTTGAGAAGGGTAAAGTGAATTGGTGTGGCAATGTATGAAACTAGGAATTGTGAGGAGTGAAAGATGAACCTACATGGTCCTAGTTATACATTGCTAAGGAGGTAATGGTTGGTCCTCACTCAAGGTATGTGTTCCCAACTGTGTGAAGCCATTCTTGAGATGGAAATGTAGCACAGTTGGTATAGCTCTTGACTTGGAGGGGTTATGGGTTCCCAATGATGCCTGATTCTTCTCCCACTTTGGCCATTGTGGTTGCAGGTTGAATGGTTTTAGTTAGGGGTGGCAATTCTCGACACGACACGATAAACGACACGAACCCGACACGAAGTTAAACAGGTTTGGGTTGAGGATAAATAGGTTTGGGTAAAAAACAGGTCAACCCGTCTAACCCGTTTANTTCATACTCGTTTTTCAGTCAATGAAGATTAAAACTAATATTTTGGATGTACATATTCACTAATAACTTCGTCTTATTGTTTATTTTTTTTATTATTATTTTTTTTAAAAAGGTGAAGTATCGGAACTTTCAAATGAAGATTAACATATAGCTCCTCTTAGGTGTCGTTTGTTTTTTCACAATAAGCTCTTTTTCCCTCTTTTCACTTCTTTTATCTGCGGAAGGGCAGAGGTTTATGTTTGTTTTTTTGCAGACATAAATGCTTCTTTTCACTTCTTTCCTCTTCTAAATTTCAGACATTATCTTTCACTTCTTACATCTTCTTTCACAAACCCTACATCTCTTTCTCAATATCCGTTTTATTACATTGTCATTTGTTTCTTTACGTTTTCGCACGTTTTTTTTACGTTTTCGCACGTTTTTTTACGTTTTCGACCATTTTTTTACGTTTTCGTCTGTATTTTTTCGTTTTCACCGTTTTTTTCGTTTTCCTCCGTTTTTTACGCTTTTATCTGTTTTTTTATGCTTTCACTTGTTCTTTTTACGTTTTCGTCCGTTTTTTTTACGTTTTGTCCATTTTTATGTTTTCGCCTCTTTTTTTACGTTTTCGTCCGTTTTTTTACGTTTTCGTCACTTTTTTACGTTTTTTCTCTTTTTTTACGTTTTCGACAGTTTTTTTACGTTTTCGCACGTTTTTTTACGTTTTCGATTGTTTTCGTCTTATTTTTTCGTTTTCACCGTTTTTTTCGTTTTCGTCCGTTTTTTACGTTTTTGTCCGTTTTGTATGTTTTCGTCTGTTTTTTTACGTTTTCATCCGTTTTTTACGTTTTCGTCTGTTTTTTACGTTTTTGTTCATTTTTTTACGTTTTCGACCGTTTTTTTACGTTTTCGTCTGTATTTTTACATTTTCACCGTTTTTTTCGTTTTCGTCCGTTTTTTTACGTTTTCGTCTGTATTTTTTCGTTTTCACCGTTTTTTCGTTTTCATCCGTTTTTTTACGTTTTTGTCCGTTTTTTTATGTTTTCGCCTGTTTTTTTACGTTTTCATCCGTTTTTTTACGTTTTCGTCCGTTTTTTACGTTTTTGTCCGTTTTCGACCGTTTTTTACGTTTTCGTCTGTATTTTTACGTTTTCACCGTTTTTTTCGTTTTCGTCCGTTTTTTTACGTTTTCATCTGTATTTTTACGTTTTCACCGGTTTTTTTCGTTTTTTTACGTTTTTTGCCCTTTTTTCGTTTTCGCCTGTTTTTTTACGTTCTCGCCCATTTTTTTACTTTTTCGTCTGTTTTTTACGTTTTCGTCTGTTTTATACGTTTTTGTCTGTTTTTTACGTTTTCGCCTGTTTTATTTACGTTTTCGTCCGTTTTTTTACGTTTTCGTCTGTTTTCTTTATGTTTTCGCCCGTTTTTTAGGTTTTCTGTCCGTTTCTTACGTTTTCGTCCGTAAACAAACGAAAACGTAAAAAACGGATGAATACATAAAAAATAGACAAAAACCTAAAAAATCATATAAAACCGTAAATAAAGGTCGACTACACAAGTTTTTAGACATCTATCAAATTTTGTTTACTAACACTAAAACCTTTCGAGCCTGTATCAACTACACAAGTTTGAAAATATGGTATCTACAACTATAGTATAACAAACGAGTTTTTATTGCACAAGTTTAAAAATAAGATTTTTTCTCGGTTCTTGGTTGTGATTTTCGGTAGTTTGATACTGATTTTCCGATGGTAAGTGGTGGTTTCCGACCGGTGGTTATTTTTACAAAGTGATGAGTGTAATTTTAAAAAGAGAAATGTGAGAGTGATGAGTGACTTTGGAGATAGAAAGTGTATAAATGTGTGCTGAGTGAATAAATGTGTTAGGTAGTGTTAAAAAAAATAGTAAACGTGTTAGGTGGGTGGGTGCATGCCCTATTAATTTAAGAGGGTATTTGGTTGGAGGTTTTAAGGTCGAAAGTAATTGGTTTTTTTGGTGATCAAGTCTTTGCTTATGTCTATTGACTTAGTCCTATTATTACCTCAATATTATTGATCGAGTAAAGCCTTCCTTTACAGGAGGTTGACATGACTACTTCAACATTGTTTGAATTTTACGTGGGAAATTAAACAAACGATTAAAATTTAAGTTTTAAAAAGTTATTTTGAAAGCTGAACATTACTCAAGTTTAAGCTTTTTAAATGTTAAGCAAAAACATATTTATTTTATATGTAACATCAATTATGTAGCAAATCAAGGTATGCTACGGAACGCGTGGGTAAAGAAATTCAAAGTAATCCGAAAAAAAAAGTTTATCATATCATAATAAATTTATATAAGTACACACGTCTTAAATAATCCGAAAATTCAAAGCTTATAAAATATAAGTCGAAAAACAAATAAGCTCACTTGCCACGTATAAGCTTAAACAAACACCTTTAACGCGANGCCGAGACCGGACCGGACCGGACCAGACCTACCACATTCGGTCCGGTCCTCGGTTTTGGCTTTTTGGCTAATTCGGTCTTCGGTCCGGACCACAAACCGATTATTTGGCCTTGTTAGACCGGACCGACCACATTCGGTCCGATCCTCAGTCTTGGCTTTTTGATAATTCGATCTTCGGTCTTGTAGGTCCGGTCATGGACCGATGCTCACCCTATGACACAAGCAAGTCCAAGTTTAAAAGCCCAATTTTATAACACATTCAATCAAAAGCCCATTATTCTTCCCCAACCATACGACGTCGTTTGCTTCTGCAACTAGCATTCATCTTCTTTCTTACAAACCCTGAACCAAAAACCCAAAACCAAATGGCTGAAAAACCTGAACCAGTGAAAGTGTTGTACTGTGGTGTATGTGGGCTACCAGCTGAGTATTGTGAATTTGGACCTGATTTTGAGAAATGCAAACCATGGTTGATCCAAAACGCTCCGAATCTTTACCCACAGCTTGTTAATGGTAACAAGATTTTACCCTTTTCAGTTTTAGGATTAAATCTCTTTGCTTTTTGGATTTTGGTTTAGTATTTGTTGTAAAACTTGTGTTTTTACTGTTTTTTACTGTTTAGTATTTGGTGGTTTAGAATCAAATTTGAAGGAAGTTAATGGGTTAAGAATTTACCCTTTTCAATTTTATGCTTAAATCTCTTTGCTTTTTAGATTTTGGTTTAGTATTTGTTATAGAATTTGTGTTTTTACTGTTTTTTACTGTTTTTACTGTTATTTTCTAAGCTCACATTTGATGGAAGTTAGTGGTTCAAGAATTTACCCTTTTCATTTTTATGTAAAAATTTACTTGTTTTTTGTGTTTTGGTTTAGTATTTGTTATATAGTTTGTGTTTTTACAGTTTTTTACTGTTTTTTGTTTGGTGGTTTAGACTCAAATTTGAAGAAAGTTCATTGCTTAAGAATTTACCCTTTTTGTTATTTTGTAAAAATTTTACTTGTTTTTTGATTTTTGGTGTTTTTACTGTATTTTTTAGACTCAAATTTGAAGGAAGTTATTGGTTTAAGAATTTACCCTTTTCATTTTTTTGCTTAAATCTCTTTGCTTTAGTATTTGTTATAAAGTTTTGATTCTTAGGGGTGTTTGTTTATTAAGCGTAGTTTTAGGCTTATGAGCTTATGTGATTTCGGCTGATGTTTAGTAAGCCCATTTTTTCTGACTTATTTTTAGACTTATTAGTTTAGTGTGTCCGTTTCAAAATAATCCGCATAAGCCGAAATCACATCAGCTCATAAACCCAAAAATAAGCTTAAACAAGCACGACCTGAAGTTAGAGTTGAATTTGAAGGAAGTTAATGGTTTAAGAATTTACCCTTTTCATTTTTATGCTTAAATCTCTTTGCTTTTTGTGTTTTGGTTTAGTATTTGTTCTAAAGTTTTGATTCCTAGGAGGTGTTTGTTTGTAAGCTTATTATTTTTGGGCTTATGAGCTTATATGTTTTCGGCTTATGTTTCACAAGCTCCATTTTTTTCGTTTATTTTGGGACTTATGTGCTTATATAAGTTTATTATGTCGTAACAAACTTATATAAGCTCACAAATTTCAAAATAAGCCAAAAAATTGAGCTTATGAAATATAAGCCAAAAACAGATAAGCTCATAAACCAAATTTGAAGGATGTTAATGGTTTAAGTTTAGTATTTGCTTAATTTGGGTTCATGAGCTTAAGTTATTTTGGCTTCCCACTTGTTTTGAGACTTATAAGTTTGTTATGTCACAATAAACTTATGTAAGTCCATAAGTTTCAAAATAAGCTGGAAAACATGGGCCTATGAAACATATGCCGAAATCACATAAGCTCATAAACCCAATAATAAGCTTAAACAAAAGCCCCCTAAAGTTTGTGTTTTTGTGTGGTGGGTTAGAGCCAAATTTCAAGGAAGTTAATGGTTTAAGATTCTACCCTTTTGGTTATTATGTGTGTATCTGTTTGATTTCTGTGTTTTGGTTTAGTATTTGTGTTTTTATTGTTTTTGTGTGATTTTTTGGGAGGCAGATTTGAAGGAAGTTGATGGAGTTTCGGATCAGTTGCGTGTGTCTGGGATAACAGAAGCTACTGGACCTTCTGGTAAGTTTTGGGTCATTGACTTTGTTTACTGTTGCTGTTTTGATATGTATTTGCCGAAGTGTGTTTTGGTAGGAATTGTGATTAGGGTTTGCGAGATTGGCAAATTTGGTGCGATTTGTATTGTGGGGGAAATGTTATTTAGTTTAGGATTGTATGTTTAGAGGGTGTCTGAGATTGGTTATAAGTGTTTATCTGCTTACGTATTTAGCTGTTCTGAGTGTTTGGGTATAGCTGCTTATTTTAGTTAAAATAAGCCCTACGAAATAAGCAGTTTGGTAATACTTACTGTAGTTTTTGAGCAGATAACCAGTTTAAAATAAGCAATCCCAAACACCTCCGTGTTATAACTGATAAGCACTTTTAAGGTCTAGGATGATAACAAGCATGTTATGCTTATCGGCTTAAATGCTTAATTAAGCTGTTTCACTCACGCACTTATTACCTCTATAATCAAAATTCTCCAAAAGCCCAGGCAAAACTGCTTATCAGCTTCTTTGCGATTTGTTAGAACCTAAGAAAATCCAGACATTGTATCCTGCAGCGTATTTGATATAACTATGAGCACCCCTAACACCCCTATGTCTGACAAAACGGCAATGCAGGAGGGGGTGTTTGGATATTTTATATGCTGTAACAGAACTTAATAATCATATAACTAGTTGTACGAGTGTTCGGCAGATCTTATTATTGAAGGACTTAAAGAGGTGACATAATCAAAATCTTTGATCAGCTTGAATAAGCAACTTTGAAACTGTTTAATTCACCCAGTTATATTTAACATGGACCTCGTATGGTCTTCTAATTTTTCTAAAGTTTTGCAAATCATCATAACGACCATTAAACCTGCAAAAAGTCTTCTAAAATCTTTCACCTATGCCAGCAGTTCACAGTTACTCGAAATGATCAAGTTTAAAAGTATAACGCTTCTGGTAGCTATCGTTATAGTTCAATGACTATTAGAAATGAAGTGGAAGTACCTAGCTATTTGTTTCAATTTACCCTTTTTTATAACTTGACAATAAAAGTCTAGCGCCTACAGTAGAGATTAAAATAATGTCTAGGGCCTTATTTGTGCCCAGAAAGTTAAAAAAATGATCAGCGACTTGAAATTGAAATAAATTTAGCTTTGTTTTGTGGCCTTCTAAAATGCCAGTCCTAAAAATGAAATAGAGAAAAGATGAGTTATGCGTTACCTGCAATTAACCCTTAGAGGATCCACTAAGTTTGTGTAGGCGTCTCACTTTCTAGAGTGTTTGGTACTTCATTTAATGTTGATTGTGCTTACACAAGAATATACAGTAGGTGCAGTAAGTTAATCTCATTGTATTGTGTCAACATGTCACTATATCTCTACACATGGATGCAGTATTTATCAATACATAAATTGGTAAGAGCATGCATTTGTTTGTTCTCCATTGACCCACATATTTTTGATTCTCAATCACGAGTGTGAATCTTTATTTATCTCAAGTGCAATAGTATGCTCGTATACTAGCTATCTAAGAGCAATATGGTCATGTGTGATCTATGTAATTATGCATTTTTTAATACATTGGTTAGTAATAAAAGTTTTTATAGGAGGATCAAATAAGTGTTAGTAGGGTAAGTCAACCTCAACTGACAGCTTAAATTAAGCGTGATTTTATCACCTCTAGTCGATGCTTTCAAGAAAAAAAGCACTTATTTTTCCGCCTCGTGTTTTCTTCTGACACAACAATAGGACTTTTGATATATAAATGTGTTATACTTAGTTTCATCTGTAGTTCAGTTTGCGCTAGTTACATATATACGCGTCCCTCTTTCTAATCCAAATTGACTAATATTACCACTCCCAGTTCCATGTTCTTTAGATCTGCCATTAACATATTAGCACTGCGTTTGCATAAGATTAATTTACTCTTGTTCTTATTAAACCTGAAACCTGAGAAATTCTTTAGGTTTTGTATGTTTTTATCCAGTTTCCCGACAATGTTCTTTTTCTACATCTATGTTTTTGTTTGGTTAACATTTGGTTATGTTCTTTATGCGCCAGGTTCTTCGGCACCAAAACAAGAGCCAGCAAAACGGCTTCCAGGTGGCAAGACAAAAAAGAAGGTACAAAGTGGAATATTTTATGTAAAGTTTATGTACATACATGATAATATTTTTATTATGATACACTCAGATTTTAGTCATATGTGTGCCTTATGAATATATGTGACTCAGTTACGTTCTTCTGTAGGACAAACAAGAAGTCATAATCGAGAAAGTAACCCGCAACAAGCGTAAATCTATCACTACACTGAAAGGTCTTGACCTTTTTGGTAAGCTAAATACACATCGTTCATGGTATTTTGATTCTTCAGTTTTCTTTGAGTTTTCTTGATATCAACAAAATAATCCTAGGTGTTAAACTGAGTGATGCTTCGAAGAAACTTGGAAAGAAATTTGCAACTGGAGCTTCCGTTGTGAAGGTATACATTTTCCGGCTACATATAGTTCAAGGCATCTTATAATAATATGTAGGGCTTTAATAAATCAATTTTTTTGGATAAATCTCTTCAGGGTCCCACCGAGAAAGATCAAATTGATGTACAAGGAGACATAGCTTACGATATCGTGGAATTCATTACAGATACTTGGCCTGACGTAAGTAAACACCTTTATCTTTTCTTTACTTGATCCTGATGGATACTAAACTAATACCCCTGTTTCAGGATTAGAGTTACGTATGAGACTCTAAAATAGAACTATAAATCTTATATTAGACTTACTCGTACAAAGTAGTTATCTATTGCAAACTAGTCAACTAGCTAAAAAGCACCTACACGCACTTCTGAATTTTTTGAGGTGGCAAATGGACAGGACTGATGGGTTTGGTAACGGGCAAAATGTGTGAAAATTTCAATACATGTCAAATATGTTGGGACTGTCGGGTTGGTTTGGTTTGGTTAGCCCCGCAACACTTGTCAATTATTTTTAATATCATAAATTATTTATGTATTAAACATGATTAAAACTTGTAAGCATTTGAGTACAGTTGGGTCATTTCGACACATTTCAACCAAACTTTCGATAAAAGCAAAACCATCTCGTTTTAGCCTTTAAAAGATTAAAACTTGGTAATTTTTAGGTTTGTATACCGTTTAAGTTGTAACGTGTAGTAGTAAATTTGCTTTCTTTTGGAGTGTCCATTTCTGGAACAGGGGATTAGTCATACCAAATTTTCTCATGATCATAGGTTATATGGATTCATCAATTTCAGTATTTGCGTTTCATACTCAAAATTTTTACTAAACTGGAACATATTGCAGGTACCAGAAACGGCTATTTATTTCATTGAAGATGGGAAAAAGGTCCCTGCTGTGTGACTTTCATAATTTCAAAATCCGCTTCAACTGCATGATCATACGAAAGAACTGTGTTACTGCTGAGCAATTGCTTTTCTTTTTTCTTGAAAACCATCATTCGATAAATGATACTATGAAATGTACGATATTTAGCTGCTGATAAATGTATCATGGCCATTTTTACATTTCCATTTTACCGGGAAGGAAACGTGGTATATACTATATACACTTAGCGTGTGTTATGAGTTTCTTAAAAATTCAATGTATTGTGGCGACCTTTATTTGGTGATTTTCAGACGTGTATGTCGCAGTGGTGTACAAAATTTGTCTTTGCGTGTGTGTTATGCTAGTCATGGACGTAATCAAAACTTGCCCATGTTGAAGGAACAAGTATGAAGAAAAAAGATGAAACTGTATTATGTCTACATAATTTGAATAGGATATATATTTGGTACATCATTTGGCCCACAAATCAAGTTTAGGATTTGAAAGTTGAAATAATTTGAGGTTGTGAAACATTGTAGACACCCCAAGGGTGACAATATCCATTGTGGTCTTGTGGAAGATCTGAATTCTGACTTCATTAAGTACATAGAAGATAGAACTAACATTTCAAATGGTCCCAAGTTGCCAACAACTCGATTAACATGCGAAAATACTATTGCTTGTCCCTCTCGTAAAACTGGTATGACGTCGACTGAAATTTGTGCAATCTTCACGAATCTTGATTTTATCGTTCGTGATTCACTTTCCTTGCGCATGGGCTGCCTTCAACTCTTCGGACATATACGAGAGTCGATCTTGAAGACTATACTCAAACATGATTATCATATTTTCCATGTTTCTTTCTGGTTCCAAATATCCAAAGACTTGGGTGTCTAGTCACATATATCTTCCACAGATTCTCATGAATAAAGATCTAGCCATTTAGGTAAAAAAAAAATTCAATCCTTCAGGCGGTATATATACAACAACAATACGCAATCTCAGCTGTAATATGAGAAAAGTAAGATATAAATAGTTTCTAGAGTAAAATACAAAAATTGTCCTTGTGGTTTGACCAAATTGTAGGTTTCATCTCTAAACATTTCGAAAGTGCAGACACCGTCCCTATGAGGATCTTTGGGTTGCAATTTTTGAGAAGGGCGTTTTTGTCATTTTATTTTAGGCGGGGACAAAAACATCAACCTAAAGTTATCCATAAGGACGATATCTGTATTTTCAAAAGATTAGAGATGAAACCTGCAATTTGACCAAACCACAAGGACAATTTTTGCATTTTACTCAAGAAACTATTTAATCTTACTTTTCTCATATTCCAGCTAATGAGATTGCGTATTACTGTATTGTTTTTGTATATATACCGCCCGAAGGGATTGAATTTTTTTTATTATGTAAAGACTTTTTT
>LBNU01038050.1:93235-112816 GCA_014162995.1 Artemisia annua | reverse complement strand
TTTTTTTTTTTTTTTTTTTTTTTTTTTTTTTTTTTTAAGATAGACTAATTACACAAAGATGATATGATTAAAACTTTGATGATAGCTAACAAATAATCAAAGTCCCAAGTTGCCAACAACTCGATTAACACGCGGAAATACTATTGATTGTCCTTCTCGTAACACTGGTACAACGTCGACTAAATCTTTGCAATCTTCACGAATCTTGAATTTTTCGTTAATGATTCACGGTCCTTACACGTGGGGCCGTCTACAACTCTTTGGACCTAAACGAGAGTCGATCTTGAAGACTATAATCAATCATGAACATGATATTTTCCATGTTTCTTTTATAAGTGGAAAATGCATAACAGAATGTTTAAATTGCTTTTTAGACTATAAAAACATTAAAGGTTAGTCAATTTCCAAATATCCAACGACTTGGGTGTCTAGTCACATATATTTTCCACAGATTCTAATGAATATAGATCTAGCCATTTAGCTAAATTTCATAAAATGAACCCTTTGACTATATTTTTTCTATTGAACATACGATATGCACTAATTATCATGAACATCCGCAAGCACCAAAGAGCTTGCTAAATTACAAACAAGTTCGTCAACGACAATAGAATTTACATGGGTATCTAAAGCCCAATTAGCTATAGTATGAGCAGACAAATTTTTACTGCGTTTCACGAAAATCTACTTGCATGAATCAAACTGGTGGCTTGTTTCAAGAATATTGTGCCACAAAGCAATTTGAAGAAGAGCAATATTTGTGCAGAGTGACCGATGTAAAATTAGAGAGTCTATTTCCACTTCAATTATTGAGAAGTGTCTATCTCGAGCAATCTGAACGACAAGATATATATAAAAACAACCGGGTGAAGAAACACATACTTGAAGGCCTCCAAGATAGAGAGCCAAAAGCGGAAAACATAACAAAAATACTGGCTGAAAACACCAAAGAGGAAGACCTCAAAATAGAAAAGCCAAAGCAAGCAATCCAATATGTTGCACCATTAAAGCGTGGTTACTCTTCTTGGATTAGCGATCAAGTTGTCCCACTTCAGACTCTGTTTATGAAAACGATTCTAGATCAAACAACAATACGCAGTAAAAAAAAATCGTTTTGATTATGTCATCTTTGTGATTATCTATCTTACATAATATTTTCTTTTTTCTTTTTTCTTTTCATAATAAAATAATTCAATCCTTGAGGCGGTGCATATACAACAAGAATACGCAATCTCATCGGGTGGAGTATGAGAAAAGTAAGATATAAATAGTTTCTTGGGTAAACTGCAGAAATCGTTTTTATTGTTTGGCCAAATTGCAGGTTTCATCCCTAACCTTTCGAAAGTGCAGGCACCGACCGTCCCCGTGAGGAAGTTTGGGTTTCTGTTTTGGACAAGGGCATTTTAGTCATTTTATTTTGGACGGGGACGAAAACAACAACCTAAAATTCTCCACAGAGACGGTGCCTGCTCTTTCAAAAGATTAGGAACGGGACGATTTTTTAAATTTACCTAAAGTTAAGTAGACCGCTTATATATTTATGAAGTACAATTAAAATCCTATATTGTGATACAATTAACTTTTCATGATTACATGCACGTACTGTTTTTAAACATACATATCAAATTGCCTTGCTAGCCTTGCTTCATGATAAGAATATGTACTATCAAATTGCAAATGCATGATATACTATACACAATAAGAATATCATGAATGACCTTGATTTACTGTATCTTTCGTATGCAATATATTGTCAGTACTATATATTTGTGTGATTGACATCATGGAATTTCAATCTTTCTTGGAAAACTAGGAAGATGCTCATCAAATCAAAGCCATAAAGATTTTCCATTCCGTTGTCATTTAGTTTCTTTCTCATCCCACAATTAGTCGAGTAACATGTACATCTTAGTTCGAATCTAGTAATAATTTAATCTTTGGTAGCTACTACAGGGGCGGAGTCAGACTTTGAGTCGAGTGCGCTCAAAACAAATATTAACACTAGATTGTACTAAATTTGCAATAAGATTACAAAAAAGTTTCTTGTTCAATGGTCCAGTTGAACCTACTCGGATCAATGTAGCTCCGCCCTGCCTTTCAAAAAAAAAAAAAAAAAAAAAAAAAANTATCTTACATAATATTTTCTTTTTTCTTTTTTCTTTTCATAATAAAATGATTCAATCCTTGAGGCGGTGCATATACAACAAGAATACGCAATCTCATCGGGTGGAGTATGCGAAAAGTAAGATATAAATAGTTTCTTGGGTAAACTGCAAAAATCGTCTTTGTTGTTTGGCCAAATTGCATGTTTCATCCCTAACCTTTCGAAAGTGCAGGCACCGATCGTCCCCGTGAGGAAGTTTGGGTTGCTGTTTTGGACAAGGGCATTTTAGTCATTTTATTTTGGACGGGGACGAAAACAACAACCTAAAATTCTCCACAGGGACGGTGCCTGCTCTTTCAAAAGATTAGGGACGGGACGATTTTTTAAATTTACCTAAAGTTAAGTAGACCGCTTATATATTTATGAAGTACAATTAAAATCCTACATTGTGATACAATTAACTTTTCATGATTACATGCACGTACTGTTTTTAAACATACATATCAAATTACATATCAAGTTGCCTTGCTAGCCTTGCATTCATGATAAGAATATGTACTATCAAATTGCAAATGCATGATATGCTATACATAATAAGAATATCATGAATGACCTTGATTTACTGTATCTTTCGTATGCAATATATTGTCAGTACTATATATTTGTGTGATTGACATCATGGAATTTCAATCTTTCTTGGAAAACTAGGAAGATGCTCATCAAATCAAAGCCTTAAAGATTTTCCATTCCGTTGTCATTTAGTTTCTTTCTCATCCCACAATTAGTCGAGTAACATGTACATCTTAGTTCGAATCTAGTAATAATTTAATCTTTGGTAGCTACTACAGGGGCGGAGTCAGACTTTGAGTCGAGTGCGCTCAAAACAAATATTAACACTAGATTGTACTAAATTTGCAATAAGATTACAAAAAAGTTTCTTGTTCAATGGTCCAGTTGAACCTACTCGGATCAATGTAGCTCCGCCCTGCCTTTCAAAAAAAAAAAAATGTAGCTCCGCCTTGGCTACTGGACCATTCTTTTACATTTGTTGCTAACGGTATTTCTTGTCTAGTTTTCTAAATGTAGATATAGAATATCTTATTTGTACACCGTTTGGTAAGAGTAATTTCCCCGAAGATCGCTAACAATTCATTCATTATTCGATCCGATAAAGATAGCAAGGTTATGATAAGCGATGTGTGAATGCCCTGAAAAGTAGTCTAAACTTTAGAGTATGGAAATCATCAAATGTGGGGGAAATTAAGATTTGTTTCTACTTGAAACACAGAAAAGGGGTCCCTCTTCATCTCAAGTTTTTGCCTTTTTTCTTTACAGAAAAACATTCAAAGTGTAACACTTAAAGTTTAAACAAAATCAAGTGAATGTTGTTTGTTTTTTTTGTACTTTTGTCGTCAACTTATGACTTATACTTGTCATGCATGTACTTCTAGTTACAGACATTTATCATCTAAAAGATATCACATGCATTCTAGGTTAGATATCTTGCATGCAAAACATGCATTTAAAATTTTATCAGATGACCTATTAGTAAGACACCTGACATTCTTACAAGATGTTTACAATCCAAACTTGGTTAGTGAAAGGTCAAAAACAGTCAAATAAATACATTGGTTGAGCCCATCTGAATTAAAGATTTGCCCTCGTCATGTAACATGAACATGAAATATCTTATCTGTTAATTAACCCGTTTACAATAAGGCTATCTCCATCCATGGTCTTAAACTATATATTTCTTCATATTTGGAGAATAGAGGACACAAAACATCTTCAATCATGCTTCATATTTGAAATTTTTTTAGAACATTGTTGAGAATCCTACATATTCGGAGGATCACTATTCATCCTCCAAATCATAAAATAATGCAATATATACATAAGTAATATAGATACAACATGTTATTCGTTGAAGGCATATTGATTTTGTATAAAATGACTTGAAGTTAAGATATGGAGTAGACTGTTGGAGAAGATATGTTTTTGGAGGAAGAATGTTGATTAAAGATGCTTTAACTTTTTCTTCAAATTTGAATATATCTTTGAGTGCATGTTTAGAGATGGCTAAAAAGCTACAAGTATTAAACAAGATACAATTTAAATATGATCTATATATATATATATATATATATATATATATATATATATATATATATATATATATATATATATATATATATATATATATATATATATATATATAAAACAAACGAATATGATTATTTAATGTATATTCATCAAGATATTTGAAGCAAAGCTTAGGATCGTTTTTGCTTTTGCAAGATCATGATCATAAGATCGGATCGGGATCTTAAAATCTTACTATAGTGTCATTTTCTTAATAGACGTTGTAAAATTATGCAAATCCACATATTATTATATCATCTATCGTGAAAATGTAAATCAATATTATGATTGTGAAGTGTTATACAATTAGTCTCTTGTTTTTCATATTCTACAAAACTTAATACATAAATTTGTAGTTTTTAACTTGTGGTTCAAGTAAAGTAGTATCAAATCGAACGAGATCTTAATATCCTATGGTCAAGATCAAGATCTTATTAAGATCATATCATCTTACGTAGGAACGGGATCGTTTTTGCTTTGGGGTATCGTAAGATCGTAAAATGAATATCGGAATCTTAAAGTGTTTAGGTAAGGTATCTTGTATCATTTGTTGGATGAACGAAATCATAATAGTCATGATCATGCATATTGCATCTCAATGAAATGATTTATGTTAAAGATTCTCTTATTATAATTGAAGATGTTTGTCGTGCATAGTGAAACATATGTAATGATGATCTAACACATCGCACGTGTGTTCATACTTCGTGCTTAAAGATTTGTTGCCTAATTGTCGAGATGCTTAATCATCATATCTTTCTTTTTTGCTACCATTGTCCACTAATGCATTGTAACTAGAAGCAGAGTTTTCAAAAGCAGCACTTTTTAAGATGCGAAACCCTTTTTTCGGTTTAATTTCTCCGTCCTCTTTCGTATATATGTGTTTTGTCCCTCGATCAATTTCAACAAGTCCACGTCACAGTTTTTACATTATAACCTGCATGCGTGCACATGAAATTTACTTTTAGCAAACGATGAATCCTTGCATATTAGGCTTTTTATTTTTTATTTTATTTATTTATTTATTTATTGGATAAATGTTTATTTTGGGTAAAACGTCAAAAGACCGGTAAATATGGATAAATGCTTTTACAACAAGTGAATATATTACTTAAAAAACGTTAAATTTGTTATTACTCCTTGCATATTTGTTATTGGACATGTAATTTGTTGGCTTTTAGTTTCATGTGTTTATAGATAAAAAGATTATTTTATAATCTTGTATAACTAAAAAGAAATATTTTTCTTATCAAAAAAGAGATGGTACACGTACTACTACCGTAACTTACTAGGAAATCAAATCTTTCAACAGCAAGAAAAGACAAAGGTTGCCATAAATAAAAACTTTAGCTACAGTATTTTTATCCTGACTCATCTGAAAGGGAACTTCTTATGGGTACATTATTTTGGGCAAAGGCTTTTCTGGTAAATGTATTAATTCAAAAAAGCGTTTAAGAATATAGGATGTGAGTGCATCTTAAATTTCAGCACGTTATATAGACAGAAAACAAACGCACTATTTGTGCTTCAAACTATACCTATCATAAAAATGACAACCAAATTTATGAACTACTATAAGGAAAATAACCATTAACTAGATTACATTTGACTCTCAGTGATACCAAGTATAACCTATCGTCTAATATGCCATCAAAGAGTGATATTGAACGGATACAAAAAAGAAAGTTGTTCTTTCGTCAAGTTCGATATCACATCATCATATCCGTTATACAAGTCATACTCATCAAGTTCACGCAGACTAGGGTCATTAGATCCGCCACCATGTCGCTTATATGAAGAGGCTATAAACTAAGCAGTCTCATTATCATACTCTTCAACCTCACTTTCTGAATCACCATCTTGCAAATCCATTGAATAACTAGGCATAGAACCCGATTCCATAGTCACCCATTTATTCTTGCTAACATCATTTACATGATTACGCGTTTGTCCATGTTCTTCCAAATTATTCACCTCCTTTTCACTACTAGTACTGAAATGGCTCACACACCTAGCATCATCCATGTCACCTATACTGCCTAAAGCATCAAAAGATTAGAAGTAGTAGTAGTGTTAACAACCTGTGTAGCACTCGGAACCTTCAGTGTTGGCCGTCTAGAATCCGTCTTCTTATCGTTCTTTGGTTGAATCGACTTATAAACAAGATGAGACTTTGAGAGAATATGAACACTACAAACCGTTTGTCTAAGTGCCTTTTTATTCATCAAAACATCCGAGATAATCATCTACGGGCAGTTGTCCTAGACGTGGTCAAAAACGTTACAATTTAAACATATTGGTGGTTTCCACTCGTACTAAATTCAAGTAGTATTCAAAATATACCCGACACCCTCTATTTTTAGGATTCCCACCATAAGAGTATCTTTCAACTCCACATCAGCCTGTAAATCAATCATAGCTCTTGTATAACTCGACCTAACACATGATTCCGTACACATAGCTGTAGTATAGGCATCTAACATCCATGGTCCACCAAGATTAGTTGCAATAGCACTCAACTCATCTTCTGTAAACGCATTAAGAAGAACATCATGGAATTTAACCCAAACGGGAACGTAAGACAAGTCCTCCTTTGATAATTCACATTCAGAGACCACTTTTTAGAATGAATGACACATTAAGAATTCACCATAGACCATTTTCAAGCATTGCATTCATCCCGTCCTTACAACTAAACTTGAAAAAAATAAGCCTTTAGTGTTCATCATTGTTCTAACAAGACCATATTTATTCCAAATGTTCTTGACATAATTTTCAACGACTGGATATAACTCTTTTGCCCAAGAAAAACCCATAAACAAAATAGCTAAATCGTTCATTAACTTCAAAAACCAACGTTAATGAAATAGCAACATTAGCCTCATTACCAGCTGAGATGGTTATTCACACCCCTTTAGAATGATTTTGCTACCTCATTTTTCATTAGAAGACAAAAGAAATGCGAAATATTTTTTGTTTTGAAGTGTATTATTAAAGGTTGAAGTTATAAAGTTTGACATGACAAAATTATTAAAAGACAAAAAGTATAAAATACTTATTTGATTAGATTAAATAGGAAAAAAACACTAAAAGGTAAAAGAAATTAAAAAAAAAATGTGTGAATCTAATAAAGATGTTCTGAAGTATATTATTCGAGGGTAAGATTATAAAGTTAGACAAAATAAAAGTATCAAAAGAAAAAAAAATACATAACATAAAATGATTAAAACCTGTCTTGTGAATAAAAGAGAGAGAAGGGGGGGGGGGGGGTTGGGACCCATATTTAGTTTTGAAATGAAAGAAACCAAAATCAATAACAACACTCATTTTCTATTTTGAAACGAGAAAAATTAAAACAAACTAATATTTAATAAGTAAAATCTTACCTTCAATATATGTACTAGTCACTGTTACTTGTGCAATACACGTATTTTAATACTTTTATAAAAAGTTAAATTGAACTCAAGGACATTATTGAAATCAGTAGGTAACTAAAGGAACTATTTGTTAAAAATTTTCGTTACACAAATAGTCACATATTTAACATAAGGACTGTCGTTGCAATCGCATTTGATGGATAGGACTTGTGCTGCAGTCACATTTAACTGCAATGATGAATTTTAAAATTTACTAAAAACTGTCTCTAAAACGCAAGTTAACATGAAAGGCTATTTTTGCCATTTTTGAAAATATACGGTAGATGAAGAATAATTTACCTCACAATGCATTAAAAACATTTGTGAAATGTTTCACAAATGTTGTTTATATAATTCTCAATCCGTCCCATATTAAGTGTCCACAATGGAATTTTAGGATGTCCCAAAATAAGTGTCTATATTGTATTCGAATCAATTAGATAAGATTTTAGTAGGTAAAAATGATATTTGATTGGTGGAGAGTGTAGTTATTAGAATTTTCTAAAACTTTGTGCATTTTGAAAGTGGACACTTAATATAGGACGGAGGGAGCAGTAAACTAGACGAGTACCCGTGCATAATAACGGGATTTTATAGCGGCAGATAGGGAATTCTTACTTGTCATTTACTTATACCCGATATATATACTATATATAAAGGAAAAACTAAGAAATGAAATGTGAAATGTAAAAATTTAAACTAATAAAGGAAATAATGAAAACTTAAACTGATAAAGGAAATGTGAAAAACTGAAAACTTAAACTAATAAAAGAAATAGTGAAAACTTAAACTAATAAACGAAATGTTGAAACTTAAACTAATTAATTTACGGGTTTCGGGTTGATCCATTTAACCCGTTTTATATATAAAAGTAGGCACATTACATGAGTTAAACATGTTTTTGGGTTGGTCCGTTTAACCCATTTAACTCGTATAATAAAATATAAATAGTTTTTAGTCAACCCGTTTAATTTATTTCTAACCCGAACCTGACCTGTTTAATAAACAGGTTAGTTGGGTCGACCCAAACCCGACCCGAAATATATTATTGACGTAACTCGATTTGTAGAGCGGTGAATACACCCATTGTAAAGGATTAATTGGCATCCAAGCAAGGTAAAATTTTAACACATGGGACCCAGGTAATGAGTTAGAATTATTAAACCGTGGGGATAATCTTTTATCATCATTGATCGTCAATATTGTCAATGTCAATGTGTGCATAATTTCTTTCATGGATCATTACTTGTATGCTTTTGTTTTATGGACGCCCATTAATCTAATTTAACCTAGCTACTATACTCTATGTGAATGCATCAATTAACTAGGTCATCATAGTGTAGTTAAAGATATATAGCCTCATCACATGTGTGTATATATTTAGAAAGTTGATTGATACACGCCATTATTATCAGAGCCAAACATTTTCTTGTAAAGATCTTGTTTATATTCTGAATTGAATTACTTTCATCAAAAGTTAAAATGATCATATAAAGTAAGTGTGATGTGCGATATCTTTATTGTTAGCTAGCACGGGACGTGCAAAATTATAATACTTGGATTGCATTTTTGCAAAAGTAGTTGACATGTTTAACTTATGAAGTAATTTAGACAATGACAACTCATTCATTCTTATCTTAACGCTCTTTCTATCTTAAATCCAAATTATGGTTCGAGACAACACTTAATGATCACACATTTATTCTTGTCTTAGCCGATGGAGTTTCATTACGGTTCGATGTGGTTGTTTAAACAACCATTTGATCTGTTAGGAAATTTAGGAATGAGACGACTTTCTATTTAAAGCAGCCTTCAAAATAGCTCATCCTTTATGACATCAAACACTCGTCCTTCAATTAGACAATGACAACTAATTTATTCTTATCTTAACGATCTTCCATATCTTACCCAAATTATGAATTAAAACTTAATGATCGTACATTTATTCTTGTCTTAGTCGATAGAGTTATATTACGGAGTACGGACTAATCACTTAACCCCCTTCGACGTGGTTGTTCAAACAATCCTTTGGTCTCTTAGGAAATTTTGGAATAAGACAACTTTCTCTTTAAAGTGGCCTTCAAAAGAGCTCATCCTTTATGACATCAAACACTTGTCCTTCAATTGGTGTCGTGTAGATTCATAAAGTCTTCCTTAAACGGGATCGATTCAGTGACCCATCTCTGTATCTAATCTTGTTCTATCAGCCTCCTAGTGACTTAATAGGCGGTCTGTTTTAATTTATACATACACTCACCTCTTAAAAAAAAAGGACAACGCCTGCAGAGTCAGAGACAGGAGGGGGGAAGGATGGGCATGTGTCCCCTAACGAAAAAAATTGCAGTGTAATTTTTTAAAATATCAAACTATTTTTGTAATTTGCCCCATAATGAACCGATTTGTAGTCTAATTTCTAAATTTTATCGTAGGTTTTCCCCTGGACCATAACTTTCTGGCTCCATCACTAAACGCCTAACAATCATCCCTTCAATTATCTTAGTTTCTTTTACCTAATGAATTTCTCATTAAGAGAACTTTAGATCATTGTGTTTGAATTAGAATGCGTCAACTATGACTAGTACGTACTAGCTAGGTGATAAAGAAATGTGTAGTAATTGAATAATATAAGTTCTAGATTACAATGTGTCGACATATGCAGAGAAGATCTTGAGACATGGAGACCAAAATCTTGTTGATGTTTCCATTACATTCACATCATACAGGCTTTTGTTTTTACATTTGAAGTTTCTCATCAAATCTCAATACTAAATATTTCAAAGATTCTTCAACTACCCACCAAATTAAATTCATTCCCAATATGGAAAGATAACAAAGGTATTTTCTCTTCTTTTATACTTTTCTTTTTCTTTTTTTATATCTTATATTCTTTATAATTAGAAAAAGCACAGTATTCTTAAATTATTACTCTACCTACTTTGGCGAAAATAACTGTTGCTAAAACTGGAGATGTAGCTGTAAATGGAGATGAAGATGAAATTGAAGAAAGAAATTATGTTTATTAGCTACATGAAGTAACATTTGATTTTAAGATTATTAAAAATTATTGTAAAACAAAACTTATATTTTAAATTGTTTATTTTTTTAAAAAGTAAGCATAAACTTCTCATAAGCTTATGTATCAAACATATAAATATCTAATAATCGTTTTTATATAAAAATTGTTTTTGACATTTTATGACTTCACTAGAGTACTTCTAAACATTGTAAAGTAGAAGAAAAGTGTTACTTTTAAAACATTTTATTCTGTATCCATGTTGGGAACCATTTACTTTTAAAACTCATGTTTAATCAAATTGTCAAAACCAATCTTTTTGGTTCCATCAAAGGGTCACAAAAATGTTTTGCTTTAACCCTAATAAACTAATTATTCTGTCGTATGTACCTAATTAATACCATATTTGTGTGTGTCGCAAGTATATTAGGTTTTGATTATTTTTATACACTAGCAGCTAGTCGTATCTTTAAAAAGGAAAACTTCTTACAAAGTCATATTCCTTAAAGATAGCGCTTAAATTTAACCAACAGATACTATAAAAGCTTTTAACAAAATAATCATCTATAAACTCTTAAAAGTCATATGCGACTTCACGTAACTTATACTTATAAAAATAAGCTTAATTTTTCGATTCGACTATAGCTTCATCTACGGTTTCAGCTCAAGCATAAGCTATTCCCGCGATCCTGTATATAAAAATACTAAAAAGATGTGTTTTCAAGATGCATTAGAGATAATTTTACTTTTATCTTATTATTAAGGCTAGTCGTAATGGAGGGCCACTCCTTCAGTCGGTCGTGTGATGGAACACGTCTCCCCTCTACGAAAGTGACCAAGAACGCGTCCCCCTATCTTTTGGCTTGGTTCGGCTGGCCATGTGACCGAATTTTTTTTTGAAAAAATGCTTTCATAACAAACGCCAAACCGGACCTCAAAACAGGGACCGACGGCTCAAGCCACTACAACATATACAACGGATAACGACTCCAATCTTTCCACACAATCCTATTACACTTTGTTCTATTCTTAACCCAAAGGAAAGACAACGATTTCACAGTAGACACGTACAATTCGTTCAACACTCGGCTCTTTTCCGTTAAATACCGTCTCGTTCCTTGCCTTCCAAATCGCCCACATAGAAACAATTACGATCCCATGCACTATTTTTTCTTCATCTTGCACCCCGGGAATGTTTTATATACCTTCAATAAATCTTTTATACCGAACGCGAAGATTGGAGGAGTTCTACACCAAGAGCCGATACAGTCCCAAACATTTGCAGCTATTAAGCAGTCGGCCAGAATATGCATCTCTGTCTCGTCTCTAGCACGGCACCATGGACATAAAAGATCCTGAATAACAATGTTGCGCTGCACTAACGTTGTCCTCGTAGGAATACGGTTCTGTTCCGCTCTCCAAGCCATTATCGAGCACTTCAAGGGAACCCAAGAGACCCATTTCATAACAAAATTTGACCCATAATCATACCTCTGCATGAGCAAATCAGCCGTCCCCTTTGCTGTGAATTCAGGTTGTCCTTCTGCAGCCCACTTCCAACAATCCTGACCCATCGAGACTGCAAACATGTTCATAGCCTCGCACAACTGCACCCACTGCATCAACTCATCCGTAGTCCGTATTTTATCTATCCATTCCGCGTCCATCACCAACTTATTACTAAATACTTTCGTTCTTTCCGCCACTGTGCATGTTTTATTTCCTTCAAGACGATATAACAGCGGCCATTTATCTCTAAGTGCACACTCGTCTAACCAAACATCAATCCAAAACCTTACCGATACACCATTCCCCACTTTAGCTCTAATGTACGTATGAATCGCCACATCATTAACCTTCATCCCAGCCACTACTTTCACAATAGCTTTCCAACTTCCAGTCGCGTATTTGTTAACCGGAAGCGCCTCCCACATATTATCGCTTTTATGACAAACTTCAATGACCTTTGTCCACAACGCATTCTTATTCTTACGAAATCTCCAAGCCCACTTAAAGATGAGAGCTTCATTGACAACTTCTAACCTTTTAATACCCAACCCTCCCATTTTTTTCGGAGTCGTAACTCTATCCCAACTCACCCAATGCACCTTATTACCCACATTCGAACCCGTCCACAAGAATTTTCTCATAATTCTTTCAAGCAAATCCAATACCTTCCGAGGCGCTTTATACAAGGAAAAATAATAGATTGGGAGGCTTTCAAGCACGGATTTGATAAGAACCACCCGTCCTCCAATAGACAAAAGCTTCGCCTTCCAACTCGCTAATCTCGACTCAAACACCTCGATAACTTTCTTCCAACTAGCACATCTATTCATATTGGCTCCCACTTTAATCCCCAAATATTCGAAAGGAAAAGTGTCGCTTTTACAACCCAAAGTACCCGCCATCACATCCGTTTCCTCACTACTAGTACCAACCCCATAAAGATTAGATTTATTTATATTAATTTTCAAGCCGGAACAAATATGAAAACATCTCAACAATCTAGCCAAATTAACCACATTCCCCTCCGTCCATTCGCCTAAAATAAGCGCATCATCGGCATATAATAAATGTGATACATTCATACCTTCATTGTCAAGCTGGACGCCTTTAAAATCCCCCAATAAAATCTCTTTCTTAATGGTCAATGAAAGAGCTTCCATAACCACCAAGAACAAAAACGGAGAAAGAGGGTCACCTTGTCTAAGACCCTTTTGACACATAAACTCAAATGTAGGTGACCCGTTCACCAAAACCGACGACCTAGCCGCCTTAAGGATCCCCAAAACCCACATACACCAACGAGAAGGAAAATTCATTTGTTCTAGCATAGAGATTAAAAAACCCCAATTAACGTTATCGTACGCCTTCTCGAAATCAATTTTTAACAAAAAAGTCTTTTTCGCTTTACGCTTCAACCATGCCAAAACTTCATTAACAACAAGAGGACCGTCCAAAATGTACCTATCTTTCAAAAAAGCCGATTGTGATTCCGATATCACCTCCCCCATAACCTCTTTGATTCTATTCGCCAAGAGCTTCGAAATCACCTTATTAACCATACCAATTAAGTTGATAGGACGATATTCCTTCATACTATTCGGATTTTTACATTTCGGCACCAAAGTTATGAACGAGAGACCACACTCCGGACTAATGTACCCCGTGTCATAAAACTCGGTAAGAACATTAAAGAAATCATCCTCCAACATATCCCAGAGTTCCTGAACAAAATGAAAATTAAACCCATCTGGACCGGCCGCCTTATCCTTACCACAATCAAAAGCCGCTATTTTAATCTCTGCTTTCGAGAATGGTTGAACTAACTTCTCTCCCAAAGATTCCGACAGAGTGTTCACATTATCACACACTAGAACCGGTCTAGTACTACATTCTTCACTGAAATGAGCTCGAAAATGTCTTAATACCTCGCGTTTCACTAAAGCCGGTTTAGTAATCCATTCCCCATTTACCTCCATCCCCGGGATAGCGTTACAAGACCTTCTACCGTTAATAACTCGATGAAAGAAGCCCGTGTTGTCGTCTCCCATTGCCGCCCATTTAACTCTAGATCTTTGCTTCAAATCTTTGTTTTTAATCTCGTTCAGTTCATTAATTCTCGATCTACACTCCTCTAATATCCATTCCTCTTCTTCAGAAAGGCTCCTGTCTTCCATAAGCTTTTCTAAGGCATCGACTTCCGAACAACAGGAACCTAAATCTTCCTTTTCCTTTTTCGCAACATCCACATGCCAATCTCTTAATTTGTAACTCAATGTCTTCAATTTACGGTATACTTTGAGCTGGGCCGAATGCGCTACCATCTCCTTACCCAAAACCTCGCGAACCACGTCTTTACAACCCACTTTCTCCACCCAAGAATTGAACCACCGAAAGGGTTTCGGCCCAAAGTTTTTGCTCACCATATGCAAAATCAACGGGCAATGATCCGAAAATCGTCTCGGTAGAGCTCTAAGAGAAGCACTAGGCCATTTGTTAAACAAACTCGAACAAACCAAAGCTCTATCAATTCTACTTTGTTTGTCGCCTTTACCTTTACCCGCAAGAAAAGTGAACTTCCTTCCACCCTACGGATACTCTACCAAACCCGCTTCATCAATGAACTCATTAAAGTCTCTCGCCATGGCTTCATTAAATCCCGTATTCAATCTTTCTTCAGAGCTTCTAACTGTATTATAATCTCCCATGAGAATCCAAAATTCTTCACTTCCACACATAAGACTCTTCAACGCTTGCCAAACCAATAATTTCTGCGATCTAGATTGCGGGCCATACACGTTCACCACATTAATCTTTATATTATCCTTCCTCAAGCGTCCCCCCACCACAATAAAGTTACGATTTTTCACAACCCTTTCTTTTACAAAGTCGCTACTATCCCATAAAGATACCAAACCTCCCGAAAGACCCGTAGGATCCACCACTTCAAAATCAAAAGACCCTATACCCCAGAACCGCTCAAGACATTGTCTATCCAAGCCTTGTGTTTTCGTTTCTTGCATAACTAGGAATTCTACCTCGTTATCCCTTCTCATATCTCTAACCCAAGCATCCTTCCCATCAACCCCCATACCTCGAATATTGACGCTTAAACAATTCATCTTGTAACCTCTTGTACGCCTTCTTTGGAAATGGAATCACGAATCAAATCTTGGAAATTTTGTAACTCCACACCTAGCTTACGTCCCATAGTAACTGTCCTGTTCACTTCCTCCTCCACTGGATTAGTATTCGATCCTCCCATAAGATCTCCATTTGGATTTTCAGCATCCATTCTCTCCATACCGACGTTAAGTTGCTCATCCCTTATTCTATCTTGTACCTCATCTGACAAAACAGAAAACATGTTATTAATTTCCACGGGCCTTGACTCTTTTGGTCTACCTCCAATCGTATCCTCAGCCCAAATTAGAGGATCCAAACCAAAAATGTCTTCAACCACCTTCTTGGGCTCCTTATTGGGTCTCTGATTTCCACTTGAGGACCCACCTGAATGGTCCAGGCCCATATTAATAAAACTTTTAAACTTTTTCCTCTTTAAATTTTTTGAAAGTGATTGACCAATCCCATTAAAAGCTTCCTGACTATTCTCCTTGTTACCAAGAATAGACTCATTCTCTTGTGACAGAGAATTTGAAACGTCCCCCACAATCTTGGGAACCGAATCGTCATTAATTGCGCAACTAAATTTCCCCGACCCGGATATTCTCTTTCCAAAATTCTGATCTGTCTCCGGCGATTGAGTCCCCTCCGTCGCCTTCTCCGGTGACCTGTAACTATCTTACTTATCCCCTTGGAAACTATCTTCTTCTGCAAAATCTTTCACGAAATCGCCTACCCAATCTTTAGCAATTTCCGAAACCCAAACCTTGAAAGATTTCCCCCTCCAGCGAAGATAAACCACATCGTTTATAACTTTTCCATGATTGACTATAACTCCAACGTAATGACAAGAACAATCATACCCCTGAACATCCACACAGGCTTCTTTAATTACCATTCCAAAGAGACTCCCTATATCATTTAACACCACAGGATCCGAAATGCATAATGGGAGTCCCTCAATCTTCAGCCAGGCTACTCTGTCAAATGGAGTCGGCTGCCCCTCCCACAACAAAGGGGAGTCAAAACAATCTTTCCTATTCACCATCTCGTCCATGGCCATAACTGCATGTTCATTCGAAAAAAACTCCACCAAGATGGATACGCCTCCAATATACCTCACAATACCTTCCTGAAGTTTCATTTCTCTTAATGTCGTACGTATATTCTTCAGCACCTCTAAGGACTTCAAACGAACGTAAATCGTCCTCCCATGCAAGGAACTGAACGCCTCCACAGAGTCTCAACCTTCACCGTCTTCCCAATCGTCTCCCCCGTGGACGCTTCCTTAAAGGACATGTTATTCACTCCTGCCCCTGAAAACACAAATGGCTTCACCGCTGGTCCTTTCCCCGCCGTGTTAGAAGGACGGATCCTTCTTACATCCCTCTTTGATTGGTCAAACTCCCCCTCCTCTAGAACAAATCTAGCAATATTAAACTTCAGTTTGAAATCACCCAAACGTACCGAGGATAATACCTTCAAGAGCTCTTTACTATCCTTGACATCCAAGAACGAAACAAAACCAAATCTCTTACCTTCCTTATTTCTTTTACGAGCAATATAGATGTCAAAGATCGTACCCATACCCCTAAGAACCGCCGCCAAGTCTGCCCCACTGCAACGATCCGGAAGATTATTCACAAATAGTTTTGTTAGTCTTGCCTGAATATTGGCCGGAATAGGGTTCCGGCTAGACGCCATTTTTTTTTATTATGGTTTAGACTAGTAGTAATAATACTCTTTATGCTCTAAATAGTTGTAAATAGTTGTAAACAATGCTTGATAATTTATATTTTTTATATAGAGGGTGTTTTAATGACTACCATTTAATAGCATTAATGTTGTTTGATAGAGTTTTGATCTTAAAATGACACCACGCTTGTTTTTGTTGTACAATATGCTTACTTTGTTGTAATTCTGAAAAGGTGCATTAAAGTGTTGTAAACCATGCATTATTTCTTATAAATCTGAAAATTTTGGAGAGAGAGTGCTCCATGCATTATATGTAGTATAGATAAAACAACATGTCGAACTAAAATTAAAATCTTATTAATAAAAAATGTACATAAAATAAAATAAAAAAGACATAAAAATAAACTAATACATAACAATAAAAGTACATAAATTAAACTAGTTTCCGGGATTATATTTGGTCCGAATTTCTCTTTTAA
This sequence comes from Artemisia annua, assembly GCA_014162995.1. Taxonomy (NCBI): domain Eukaryota; kingdom Viridiplantae; phylum Streptophyta; class Magnoliopsida; order Asterales; family Asteraceae; genus Artemisia; species Artemisia annua. Next base: position 95,338 of record LBNU01038050.1, on the reverse strand, counting down.
GCTCCTCGATGATAGTCGTGTTTGCCGGATGCATCTTACTGGTCTCCATTGCAAGCGCCCTCAAGTCCTCGTTCCTTGCTTGAGCGCTGAGACTTCAACTCTCACCATAGTATCGCGCTCCAATTGTTCCATCTTCGCCTCATGGTCTAACGTGAATTGTTGTTGCATCAATTCCTGAAACATTTCTTATGAACCAAAAGTGGCAGATGTTGGCATAAATATTACGATATTTAATCTAAACATCCTCTTCATGTTTTGATGATGACAAAGATGTAAGTTGTAACACATAACGTAAAGTGCTTAAGTTACTTGTGATCACAAATCATCTATGCATTCATACGTCAACATCTCAACGTCTCGAGTATGCTTCAACAATCACTTAAGGAATGTATAAACAAATGTCTAATACATTTTATGATCAAAGGGATTTTATTTAGACACTACAAATTTTATAAAATGTTATAAAAATTTTATATATTTTAGAAAAACACTTTTGGTAATTAAAGGAAAATGTTCAATTCAAAATAAATATATGAATTCAAATTTTTAACCAAAAACAGTTAAAATTTCACTAGATAAACTTTCCCCATAAAAAGACAAATTTTTTGACCGTTTCAGGAGGGTGGCCCCCTTCATTGTATGGGTGGCCCCCTTAATTTTAAGGGGGCCGGCACCTATTTAAGGGGGCCGACACGCTCCTGTTGTCAGAAAAGTTTTCCTATAAATACTGGTTCATTTCTGCAATTTTTCCTGACCTTTTGCATAAAAATTTTCAGTCTCAATCCTTTCAAAACATTCTTCTAAATCCTTTGATCATAAGATTATAAGCCTTTGTTTCAAGTGATCCAATCCTTCACCACTTAAAGCGCAAGAGAAGAATCCTCCCTATCATAAAGCCAAAGATGTATTAGAGTCTAGTTAGTGTTGATGTGAAGTTGTGAGTTATGTATGTATATGTAATAAGTAGATCAAAATGATCTTACTTAGTAGTGAGTCAATGATTGAGTAAGAAGTAGTGTGAAGAAGTAGTAGTGTGGAGAAGTCATGTAGTTGTGAAGATGTAGGTGTGTGAATAAGTAGTAGAGTATAGAAGAAGTTGTGAAGTAGTGAAGAAGTCGTGAAGTCGTGAAGTCGTGAAGAAGTCGTGAAGTCGTATAGAAGTTGTGTAGTGATCGAAGTCGTGTCGTGAGTTTGGTCCTAGCTAGCATTAGGACTCGACATATTGCTTAGTGTCGGAAATCGGTGTAAGCAAAGGTGTGTACGGTTTTCTCCGCCAAAAGGGAGCTTGTTGAGTAGTGTTGTGAACTCTCGAGTAGGTGACTCGAGGAGTGGAGTAGGGCAAGGAAGGTGTCCTTGTAGCCGAACCACTATATGTTCGGTATCAAATTCAGAAAGTTTCATAACTTTTAGCATAGTCAGAAAACAATTTTTTGCAAAAAATGAAATTTTGAGTACCAAATGGGCGGCCTCCTTAATTGTCTGGGCGGCCCCCTTAAATACTGGGCGGTCCCCTTAAATATTTAAGGGGTCCGCCTATCTGTTCGCAGTTTTTTCAGAAACTTTGAAAAATCATATAAAATTAACCGTAACTCCGTAGAAGTCGTGCCACCCGGCGTTTTAAAGGTAATTGAGTCTACTTTCATTTAAAAATACTTACAAGTACTCATTAAAAACTTAAATAAATCAGAAAGTCCAAATACTACACGGTGGTCAAAAATTTGTGTTTCGTTTTAACGTAAAACTTGTATTTTATCTTTTCCTTCAAAAATGGTTTGCACATGTTACCGCGGACGTCTTATTTGGTCTTGCATTTGGTCTTAAACAGAGTGGTTGAGTTGACGCTGAGTTGTCAGGAGCATTTGGTCACCATTAATACTAGTCTAACTCTCTTTTACTATTATTTTTGATCATTTAAAAAGGTTAATTCAAGTCAATAGAATACTAAGGATGGTAGAAATTGAAATTTCATGGTGGCTTTCGAGTTTCTTTTCTTGGGTACTATGAATCCAAGTGTAGAAACCTAACAGTCCTTCTTTTTCCACTGTTGACCTGGGTTGATCGAGTCTTTCTTTTTTATAAATATTAATACGTAATGTAAGAAAA
>LBNU01038050.1:79955-92389 GCA_014162995.1 Artemisia annua | reverse complement strand
CTGATAGAATCATCAAGGCTCCATTAAGAAACTGCATCAACTTCATTAATTTGCTGGATGCAAGACCTAACTCTTTACTACATCACAAGAACACTTAAAATCACAAGTACATTTAGGAATCTTTAGTTAAAGCACCAAATTCTTTCCACAAAGAATTAAGTCTTATGATAATAAGTCTGCAACAGAAACCACCATTGGTTTCAATCATTATTAATTGTTTTGAAGCAATTATAATATCACAGACCCCATCTACTTTAATCATAAGTTTCCTTTTAATTCATTGCCACACAGAAGCAGGCGATTTCAGGAGTAAACTAATCCCCAATAATACATCTGAGAAACAGAATCAACTAATCCAGGTTTAACACCAATGGCATTACACCATCCCATTGGCAGACAACACATCAACTAGAACAAAAGATCTCTTAACAAAACCATCAAATCAAACTGTATTTATTTCTCTAGCTTGTAAAGCCTAATTAATAGCAACATACCATATTCTATATATTTCTGTCCAAGAAGTTTAAAAAGGAATTAAAGCAGACACTATTATCATTAGTCCTGAATATGCAAAGGATACCCAGCATCTAAACACTAAATCAAAACATGAAACCACTACCCTCACCAGAAGTCATAATAACAAACACAACAAGAAGCAAACAGAGAACAGACAAAAAACGAAACAAACACAAACAAACAAGAACAGATAACAGATAACAACAAAACTAATAAAACAAAAGAAAAAAAACACACACCCCAATGATCAACCAAGAGAATCAGTCAATTGGACTGGGATTGCCAAGTGCAAGGTTTCCCACACCCATTCAAGATGGAGGGTCAAGGAGTTAGACCAACCCGTTCACCCAATTAACCAATACGCTTGTTATCTTAAAGGAGAAAACAACTTACCAGTGCTATTAGAGATCTTCCAGCGAAGAATTACTGACAAAACACTAAGATTCACTTAGTCTAAAATGTTTGCAACCAAAAACGGGCCCAAGAACCACCAACAGACACCACGGAATCAAGATCCCCAAAAAAACCAGATTAGGGTTTCCCACAAACCCCTAATCAAGAATCAAACAACCACCTCAAGATCTAGTCTAAACGGAACCTAAATCAACCACTGGCCGTTTAAGAAAACACCTACAATTAACCAATAAAACCACCAGATCAAAACCCCAAAAAATAACGAAACCCTAAGAAACCCTAGAATCTCAATTAACCACTCAGATCAATAAACCAATTGTGCTTCTGATACCATGTAAAATGGTAAAGAACACAAACAACACTCTTATAACACACCCAACCAATCCACCCCTTGTGGTTATTAAATATTCAAGAAGATAAGTCCTCAAAACGAGTTCTACACAGTACAATACAAAAGACAATATGTGATATCCTTCAGGAAAAGACACCACACAACAACCTAAAACATACAAAACACTCAAATATCTCAGAATACAAGATCAAGATGATCTGATAAGACTAAGACAATACTACCAGAAGATATCAAAGTGATATTCAATGAGTAATACAAAGACTGTGTGTAGAACTGTAGAGAGTAAATCAAGAGATATAAAAGTAATCGGAACAAACCCTAGATGGATGTAATAGAATATATAGCCCCAACATTTCACTTAATCCTTGAAAACTTCTTCACAGCTTACTCTTGAGACAAACATTAGACCACTTAAATGACTTTGAACATAGAACAATAACAGTCCTCCAACTGTTATACACACTTTGTATATCTTCAACAAATGTAGGGTAGACAAGTATTAACATGCTAGTTCTTGGAGGAAATACGCAATAATCCAGTTATCACTCTGTGAACAAAAATGTAAAGGACACATATACAATTATATGGGTTGTTTGGTTCAAGGGGATGAGTACGACCTACGAAGGGACAACTTTATTCGACAATAAAATTGTTTCGTTGGTGGTCTTGTGATCTGGTATTAAAATATGGATATCATACCCACAAGCTAGACATACTCAAAACTCCACCATCGATGGGTTTACAAACCCATAAAATTATTTAAACTATTGTTAAAAGCTGAAAACGGTATTTAATTAGTGCACAGTGTAATAGTTTCATTGTTTTAAAACTGTACAAAGTGACTAGTTAGGAAACTTTCACCTTTTAATCAGGGGCGGAGCCAGGAATTCAAGTTAAGGGGGCCGATTTTTTTATTTATTTATTTATTTATTTTTTTATTTTTTTTTCGTTTTGCCAATCATAACAACTTTTGCATTTGAACGTCGTAAAATGTCTTATATAAGAAAGATGGATGAATGACAAAGATCCTATAAGCTCTGAATGAAAGAAAATTATCAACTTTGCCAAATCAACCTTTTAGAACGTGATTCTGGTTATTTTTAATGTTCATTAATTTTGTTTTCTTTTTTTTAGAGAAAGTTAGAAAGCTAGGCTTCAATTCATATGAACTCAAGCATTATTGGCTACATACTTGTTAAACATAAAAACAGTAAATCATAAGCCAACTACAAACTGTATTAAACTGTAATTGACTAACTAACTTAAAATCATATTACTAATTACAAGACATCCGTATCAATATTTCATTTCTTGTTTCAAGAGTAGACATATGCCAACGCCAAACTTAATAATTGATGTTTTGTTATATGGGTCATCTTTTTATATTTTCAAAAGTCATCAAATATGGGCCATTGGAAGAAAGAATACAACTTACTCCAATAAAATACTCCGTACTAACCAAAAAGTGATGAAATAACCATATATAGCTAAGAGTAGGGATCCAGTGAGAAGAAAACTTAAAATGAGAAGGATGAGAAATAGGTATAACCACACATTTGAGATGTATCGAGTTGAATTAGATGCATCTCTATTCATTTAGATGCGTCCCAATTAGTTTCGAAAGTGATTTTGAAGTGAAAACGATGCAAAGTAGTACAAGCAACAAATTTGACCTGCAGTGGACGAAAAATACATAGAATTCGTCTAACTTTATGAAATGCATCTAATATATGTATATGCATCTAATTTTTTGCTAGAAAATATATTATGATGCATCTAAAAGATTAGAGATGCATCTAATTCAAGTCAATGCATCTCTAATGTGTGGCTATAGTTATTTCTCATTCTTCTCATTTTAAGTTTTCTTCTCATTTGATCCTAAGTCATATAGCTAAATGTAAATAAAACTAATTTCTCATTTTTCTATGCGTAAAGTTTCAGACTCCACGTGACCATTCAACAGTCTTCCTCTTCATCTTCATTTTAACGTCACCGGCCTATCCTTTTTTTTCTTTTCTGTCAACTTAAATTTTCTCCGAAAAAATCTTTTTATCACTTGTTTGTCTCCCTTTGTTTGCTATTTTTCTTCAAAATTTAGGCAACGTTTCTTTTGTTCGTCGTCAACGCTTCGGCTGATGCCAAGGCTGGACCTGATGGTTGGACCAGTTGGGGGAGGCCTAGCACCTGCCTGCCACCCCATTGGCTCCGCCTCTGCTTTTAATACTACGGTGAGTTTGCTAAGAGTATAGACAAGAGTTGAGATCCCTCATATTCTCTATTTAGATCAAATGAGCTAATACCGGCTATTCATATTTTTATCAGATTAAAAAATAAGAAAATTCACCTTTTGCAAATGATAAATCGTTAAGCGATCAAAATACACCATTGCAAAGATAATTTTTTTTATCTTTCGGTAGACGGGCACTTCGATATACTTTTGACGAACATTTTTATTTTCGATTTTTGTTTTAGTGTTAAAATTTACGTCTGGAAAAATCACATGTGATTTGTATGTTAGGAATCATGTGTGATTTAACAACATGTGATTTGTCTGTTAGGAACCACGTGTGATTTCACAAATCAGATGTGATTTTTTCAGACGTAAATTTCAACAATCACAAGAAAAGTCGAAAAAATAGTTCGTCGAAAGTATATAGAAGTGTCCGTCTTCGTGATGATATGGTTNTTTTTTTAATGAAGTGAGTGAAGGGATGTAGAGAGTGACCCATTGCCAACAAAAAAATGAGTGAGTGATGGAAAAAGTAGATGAATAATGTAGCATAAGAAGATTGGTTGGGAGTGAGTGACGGGATTTTGGGTGAGTGATGGGTTGCCAACCCCCTTAATAAAGCAATTTTCTTTCTTTTTTGCGAACCTATATTTCCGTTGCTTTAACCAACATATTTCTCTCTCTCTCTCTCTCTCTCTATATATATATATATATATATATATATATATATATATATATATATATACTAGACTATAGACCCGCGGGTTTCGCGGGTAGCAATAAAAAAATTGTATTATAAAAAAAATAATAAGTCATATAAATAATCAAATTCATATAAAATAAAACAAAAAGCATTATATGAATGATAAAAAAAATATGAGTATACACATGATTTGTAAACAAATAAATTTATAACATATTCTATAGTGTTGTTGCCATTTTTTTCCAAGTGTATATATAGGATTCATGGTTAGCTTCTATCATTAATTCTATATATATACTAATCTCAGAGGACGGCGGACAATATAAAATTGATAAAGGTTTAGCCCAATTTTTTAGCCCACTGTTAGCCCATAATTTGTGTTTGCACTTAGTTTGTTTACGAGGCCTTTTTTGGCAGATGGTCATACATATGTGACGTTCTATTGCTTATGGACAACTTTCGAAAGACAAAAACCGCAACACAAACGAAAGGAGTGGAACCTCGCCGCAACGCGGCGGGGCCTCCCTTTGTTGTATCTAAACTGCTATCTTGATTTTTATATATAAAAAAAAAAACCCAAGACATCCCTCGTTTGTTACAATGCCAAACAGATGTAAACGACGATTTTAACCCACGCGTTGCGGGAAAACGTTTGTATACAATAGTATTGTATGCTTTGGAAGAGTAAACTTTTTTCTGAATTATACGATAGTATTATATGCCTAGACGGTATTGTATCCGTGTCGGGGCATGTACAATATTTTCCCATTGCACTTGTAAAGAATGGAAACAACAGTTCAGCAAATATCTTCTTATTTCACTTCAAACCATACATACTTGGTTAGTTGCTTCAAACAATGAATCAAAATAATATTATCCATAAAATCACCAATTTATCAGTGGTAACAAAACACATAATGAGTTTGTTGATACTTGGAAACTTAAAAATAAGCTTTTTGCGCAGCGTCATGCACTCATGCCAATGTTCCATTTTCCTCGTATCGATATTTTTTATTTTTGAAGCAAGCTTCATCGGTGCACCAGGCCACGTTTCAGCAATCCCACTGAGTGAGTCGAGATTCAGAAGGTGGGGTTGTCACTACATCTTGATTCGCACACATTCTCCATAACTGTACCATCTTCAAATCTGCAGGAACACATTCTTTATCACACATGGGAAAAGTAACATAGTCCTATAATGGGTCAATTTAAAAAAAAATATATAAGCTAACATAAAAAATGAAGAAATGCAATAAGGAGACACTTACATAAGCAATCCCAAACGCCTCCTTACGGTAAAATAACAGTTCCATTAATATAAAAAGCATCAAAATGTGCTATTGGTGATTATTTAGATGAAGAGAGGACAATATGATCTGAACAATAAACTGTACCTTGGTCTTTGCTGCAGCCTATGAAATGGTAAAACAGAATGACTCACAAATGCAAATAAAAGCATTTCAAAATGCATACTCTACAACTCGTCTATTTATTTATTTATATTGTGTGGAGCACAGCTCCTAAAACCCGCTCGGCTCAATTGCTCACCCATATGAATTGCTCCTCACTTTTCCTCGTCTACAAGCAATGGAACGGATTCAGCCTGTAATCGATAAACACCAATCTCACACAGCTTAAGTAATCAGTTAAGTTGCATATTCAGTTACTTAAGAAAGACCTATAAGTTGAAAAATTGACTTAACAATTTGCAGTACTTGAGAGCATAAAACATTTCAAGATATCGACGAATCTTATACATGTCAAGCTTTGACACATACTTCAAGAATCCATAAACTCCATCAAGTGTCAACAACCTTTGTGAGTAAATCTGCCCATGTGTATCTGTCAACATATTTCAAGTTAAAAACAAATATCCTATATGTTAACTAAAATTAGATAAAGTGGACTATTTTTAAGTGTTTCATTTATATTGAATATTTCAATCAACAATGTTGTTAAATCAGTTGGAGCCTCCTCATCAGGTTTCACTAATAGCTCTTTATCCTCAACAAAACTGTATCCAGTCCCAACTGGATTATTCAATAACCAAAAAATTATCAATTAGTTTAAACAAATTTTAAAGAACACATTTGGCTAGAAAAATTATCACATGTATGAATCCATTTGCTTTCTTCGCACTTTCTTGCCCGAATCTTAGACCGTGAGTCTGCAAAAGGTAGATTTATTCTACGATTACCAAAAAGGGTCACTTCTTTCATATTATAAACACCCAAACACATAAATCACACAAATTAAAATTAAGATGCAAAATAACAACAAATTGATTCTTATTCACAATTAACATGAATCATCACAACAAAACCCCTAATAAGAATCGTGATAATAAAAACTCTATGATTCAATTATAAACAAATAAATTATTTACCTTGAGCGTACTAAACTCGTGCATCACAACAAAACCCCTATTGTTTCATGATGTTTGTAGAGATATGCATGAACATAAGCTAATTGAGATGAATCGTAATTTTTGAATAACATTGAAAGTATAGAAATTTTGATTTTATCTTTGAATAAATAATTTAAAACCTTATCAAAAAAATGAGGTAGACGAAAAAGTCGGTTAAAAGGCTAAATGGTATCAGCAGGTGACGCGTGGCATTATGACGTCAGATTATGAAAATACGTAAGTATCCGCCTATCTTTACTACTTATAAAGCAAAAATGGTCAAAGGGGAAAGTGGAATTGTGAAAAGTTGAACTTTTGGTCAATCCCGATTTTACCCCTGTACATGTGAAACGAAAATTAATAGCTGTCAAATGAAAAAACTTCTTCTATACTTTTTCTATGCATTCATATCATTCAACAAACAAACATACTCCTCCGATTCAAAAACCTGATACACTTTTAATTATCCATTCAAATCTTCTCTCATACTCCTGCGATTCAAAAACCTTTATTAAAAAACATCTATATATAAATCGATTCATACTATAAGAAAAGTTTGATTCAAGAATCCGATTTTTAATTATTCGAGGGATTATGTGGAACGATTGCTAAGGTAAATACGATTATCTATTTTTTTGCTTCCTGACTTTATTTTTAATACAATTATTCTATTTCGATTCAAATATATGATATAATTCCATTGATTCTGATTAATTATATTTGTGTTTAATGAGAACCCTAATTTTTTATTTTAGGGGAAATCACCTTGATCTATTCAATTGTGTGTTTTGTATTACATGAAGTTTTGGAATTACGCTTATGTTTATCATATATGAATATCTGATATGAAGAGTCGAGGTTGGAGTGAGGAGAGCGAGACAAATTGATGTGGGATTTAAGGTAGTAGTTGTCGTTTTTAATACAATTATTATGACATTTAGTTAAGTTTCCATTACATTTCTGTTGCATTTCTGTGATGGTTAATGTGTGTATTATATGAAATGTCGGAGATTTGAGGTGTTGTTTGTTATGTCAAAGTGGTAGATTTTAACTTAGTTTTGTGAATTGTGATGAAAGTTATGGTTTTTTTTGCTAAACATGATAATGTAAATTTGAATTTTATTTATTTATTCTTTTATATGGTTGGTTGTAGGGAGTTTCTTATTATGACGATTGTATCGGGAGGGACTACTTGGGTAGCATGGTGGCGAATTAAGCAGCAAATAGTGTCCATCGGTGCTTCCGCAAGTAATTCTACATTTATATCGTTGTCTCGGTGAGTACGGCTGTTGCTACTGTTTGAAGTTGAACTACTGCGTTTGTTGACTTGTAAGTTTCTTAAAAGTGGCCTTATCCAATATTTAGATATTTTTTTAAGAGCATTTGGTTTTATGCATCTGTGTCGCTGAATTAGAGTCATGTTTTCGTTGGAATTAAAGATTCTGTTTGCTAATTAGTGATTCCATTTGAATAGGTGGTCGGCGCTCAGTTTTTGCTTGAACTTCTGTTGGGACCAAGAGGTGAACCGGTGCAATGTGTTATAAGGAGGGTTAAGTTATATATAGGACTGACTATTATGATCTGATGTATAGGTGCACTTCAATTGCTAATGGAACTTAGGTGGTGCTTGGATGTGAGTTATATATAGGACTGACTATTATGATCTGATGTCATAAAAATGAGTTGTCTTTGAATAAATGTGGTCCGTTCCGGTCCATTCAGGTGGTGCTTGGATGTGAGTTATATATAGGACTGACAGGTATTCACTTTGAACCTGATGAACTATATAGTATGTTCACAGGTCCCCTCATTACTTTCCAAACGTATACATACACACCTTTATTACATGAGTATTTTACATACTGGATTACTAATGTAGATCGAATCGGTACGAAACAAAAGGGATTTCAAGTTTTGAGTTTTTTTTTAATGTTTTTGTTAGATCTATCTATATTAAACAACTTTTGAAGGTTTTCTTATATAGATTTGTATGTTTTAATTGTAGATCTTACTATCCGAACTTCTGGTAAAATTACATTTTAGGCTTCTTTTCTCTCCTTACATAAATCATAACCTGAATCAGCTCATGCATAAGGAAATGGGTCAAAATTGCCACCTCTAATTATTTGTTGTTGTGCAGATGGCGAAGGTGATAAATGCATATAAAGTGGGATTTGTGATTAACATCAGTGACCCGGGTGAAGATGATTCGCTTTCACAGAATGTAAGATCTCACTTCCATTTTAGTGTAATGTATATATGATTCTATACACTAATTTCTTAGAAACAATGGCAATACATGTGAAATGTATATTGTTCCATGCTAACAGTCCAAATTATAGGTCGTGCTCATCATGTTGGACCTCCTCTAAATTGAATGTATGATTTAAGATTGCAAGTTGGACCTCCTCTAAATTGATGCTATTGATGAGTATGTAAATACTCATCATTTTTCTATCATCTGAACTGCCAAAAACATCCAAAAACACCAAATAATGCATCAAAATAGTGAAAATATTCCAAAAGTGTGTTTTATGTGTTCTAGATGCAAAATGTTTGAAAACAAATGAAAAACAAACAAAGTTTGCACAATTGGCAGTTTCAGTCCCTCAACTTTCACAAATTGTCAAAACTAGTCCCTAAATAGTTCAAAATATGCAAAATATCATAAAAGGTCCTTGGGGATTCATAAGTTGTCAAAACAAACTCTTTGAATATCAAAAATCACAAATTTACAACTTTGGTCCCCCAAGTTTGAAAAATGTCAAAAATAGTCCTTGGTGAATTTAAAAAGTGAAAATAATCAAAAATAAACCTTGCACTATTAATCAATGACAAAATTGGTCCTTGTGGTAAAAATTTGGAAAATTACAGGTTTGGTCCCTGAAGTTTCACAAATTGGCAGAAATGGTCCCTGGACTTTCAAAAGTGGAAAATATCAAATACAGTCCCTGTACTATTCACCCTTGGCAAGAATGGACCTTGAAACAACTTTGGAAAAATCACAAAACCAACCCCTTAACTTTTCAAAAATTACAAAAATGGTCCTTGTGATTTATTATAAACCAAACGGATCCTTATATCCCAAAAATCCAAATCCCTTAACCCATTAACACCCCTAGCCCACTAAACCCCTTTTTCTTTTTCTTTTTCTCTGGCCCAACATCCCTAAAGCCCAAACCAACCCACCCGTTTAAATAATTATNGTGATTCCATTTGAATAGGTGGTTGGCGCTCAGTTTTTGCTTGAACTTCTGTTGGGACCAAGAGGTGAACCGGTGCAATGTGTTATAAGGAGGGTTAAGTTATATATAGGACTGACTATTATGATCTGATGTATAGGTGCACTTCAATTGCTAATGGAACTTAGGTGGTGCTTGGATGTGAGTTATATATAGGACTGACTATTATGATCTGATGTCATAAAAATGAGTTGTCTTTGAATAAATGTGGTCCGTTCCGGTCCATTCAGGTGGTGCTTGGATGTGAGTTATATATAGGACTGACAGGTATTCACTTTGAACCTGATGAACTATATAGTATGTTCACAGGTCCCCTCATTACTTTCCAAACGTATACATACACACCTTTATTACATGAGTATTTTACATACTGGATTACTAATGTAGATCGAATCAGTACGAAACAAAAGGGATTTCAAGTTTTGAGTTTTTTTTAATGTTTTTGTTAGATCTATCTATATTAAACAACTTTTGAAGGTTTTCTTATATAGATTTGTATGTTTTAATTGTAGATCTTACTATCCGAACTTCTGGTAAAATTACATTTTAGGCTTCTTTTCTCTCCTTACATAAATCATAACCTGAATCAGCTCATGCATAAGGAAATGGGTCAAAATTGCCACCTCTAATTATTTGTTGTTGTGCAGATGGCGAAGGTGATAAATGCATATAAAGTGGGATTTGTGATTAACATCAGTGACCCGGGTGAAGATGATTCGCTTTCACAGAATGTAAGATCTCACTTCCATTTTAGTGTAATGTATATATGATTCTATACACTAATTTCTTAGAAACAATGGCAATACATGTGAAATGTATATTGTTCCATGCTAACAATCCAAATTATAGGTCGTGCTCATCATGTTGGACCTCCTCTAAATTGAATGTATGATTTAAGATTGCAAGTTGGACCTCCTCTAAATTGATGCTATGCACATAGTTCGTATTTGTATTGCCTTATTTAACTTTAGTGAGATAGGGGCATATTATTTGAGAATGATAGAAGTCGATTCGACTAAGCGCATTAGGAGTTGCTTATTCACACTCTGTTAAAACGGTTTTTATATTACATACAATATGAGGGTAAAAGGTAACAGTGGTTAATTATTAGGACTTTAGCATTAGGAGTTGCTTATACACTAATTATATTACTTACCTTTTCTCTCTTTTTGTTGTTTTACGCTCTACGGGCTTTGCAATTCTGGATTGCTTCTTCTCNTTACCTGTTGGTTCTGAGCCAATCACTATGCACATAGTTCGTATTTGTATTGCCTTATTTAACTTTAGTGAGATAGGGGCAATATTATTTGAGAATGATAGAAGTCGATTCGACTAAGCGCATTAGGAGTTGCTTATTCACACTCTGTTAAAACGGTTTTTATATTACATACAATATGAGGGTAAAAGGTAACAGTGGTTAATTATTAGGACTTTAGCATTAGGAGTTTCTTATACACTAATTATATTACTTACCTTTTCTCTCTTTTTGTTGTTTTACGCTCTACGGGCTTTGCAATTCTGGATTGCTTCTTCTCTCATTATGATCCTTAGAAGAGCAGAAAGCCGACTTTACAGAACTATCATAACTCTTTGCATTAATTTCAGTGCTGCACCTTGCTATATTTGATTTTAATTGAACGCCGGTTTCGCTCAAATAGAAACCATGAACTGCATAAAATTTACCTTTTTATCATAAGGAAGCTTATTGCTAGGAATGAATTGAGATTCTACAGTTAATCCCATACCAGTAAAGAGTAGGAAAAGTAGAACATGGATTAAAATCGTGTAAGAAACATACTGGCTTTTAGTATTAGATTCAAGTGTATGGGGCGTTTGGGATTGCATATCTTATATTGTTGTTATAAAGCATTCAACTGTTTATTTCTCGATCGTACCACCATGACCTTGAGTGGTGATAATGAATTTAGTGGTTATTCCAGCTTTTGAGTTTATGGCTTATTAGCTTAACTTAATACGCTATAGTTGATTAGCTCTGAAAAGTGAGCTTAATATAGGCTAATCCAAAAAAATTAAGGTCTTTTATGATTAATGTAGAATGTTACAAGTTCTATTATTATGTGACAAAATTAAGTAATGTAGTGCGTTGTATGCTCTAATGTATCTAATATTAGATTTTGTGGTATTGGTATGTTAATAATAGAGATATGTCAATTGGTGTTCTATTTATATCGAAACGTAAAGAAGAAATATTAAGGTATGGAAAATCACTGATTTTTCTATAATGTTTACTCATCAAATTTGTTTTTGTTTTGAATTTCGTTTCAAGGATGAAAAACATGGAACGAGTTTATTTATATCAGTAATATAATTGCAGGAATGCAGGGTGCAGTTGCAGTTGCAGTTGTGGAGTGCGTCGGGAGGCGGTTTTATTAGTTGCAATACTCTATCTTAAGGTATAAGATTTTTGATTTTGGTATTTGGTGTAATTCATTTATTAATGTTGTTTAGGAGATGAGCCCAAGACATGAAGCATAATTGGTTTAACCGACCGGAACCAAGAGATGACGGTTTGATTTTATGGAAATGAAAAAATCTTGATGTTTTTCTTT
>LBNU01038050.1:63636-79846 GCA_014162995.1 Artemisia annua | reverse complement strand
TTGTTCATAATGTTTGATGCTTTGTCATTAACTAGAAATATTTCAAATTATGCACAATACAAAATATGCCTTTGTGTGTTGAGTTTATACATATGCGCGTGCTCCAGGTGATTATCAAAGAACGTTATTGATTATTACAATCGTTAATGAATTAAAGTTATATGAAATGTTAATATGTCAAGATTTTTAAACATGTTTTACATGATTAATTACATTTCATGTGATCGACGATGCATAAAAATGTTACATTCAGTATTTAGAAAATATAGATAGTCCTATAAGTATTAATTTATATAATTTCCACTGTATTTGAAATAAAAAATAATTAACTTAACAAATCAAATATCAGTCAAATACTATACTATTGTGCAATTCAAATTCATGTGCAGTTATCATGTGACTAGAGTTTAATCATGCTTATAATCACACACCGTTACATAATAAAATTTTAAATAATGAAATTCATTGCATAAACCTCGTGACCCTTTATTTTATTTTTGGACATAAACCATGCTAAAAGTTTAGCTCCTTTTTTCACGAGTCAAAAGAACATCTATCAAAATTAGTAACAGTTTTTTATCATATCGTTATGTCATGTCATATTGTCATGCGTTATATCAAGTTTCTAAACTTTTCAATTAAAAAAAATGTTTCTAAACTTTCAGCAATAAATTTACTTAAAAGTTATAATTAGCGTTTGCTTAGTAACGCAATAAGATTTTTCGGCTAGCAATATTATTTTGCATTTTTCGTGACAAAACAACTTTACAAATCAATGACAAGAATTTGATGTGTACTTCTTGATACATAACGTTTGCAATTGTGTAGTACGAAATAATTTTGTAAATAATGTTTAAGTATAGTTAAGTTCTTCCAGGGAAACAAATTAACTTTTCATTAGTAATCGTATTTTTCCCTCCATAAAACATTTCAATGGAGTGTAACTCAAACCTTCTTGATCTTGTTATTTATTTATATAAAATGTTATGGATCTTGGCTTGAATTAAGATTTAGAATAATTTAGTAGCTTCACATGCTAAACTTGTATTTCATTTAAGAGTTGTAGTTAAATATGCATATTTAAACAAGAGACAATATAACTATACGATCCTTGCTTATAAACTAGTTATAATATCCGTGCAAGCGTAGGGTTTTTTTCTAAAATTTCAATAATGTATTTTTTATGTATTAAAAACAAATTACTTGTTTGTAATAAGTAAACAAGATTACATAAGTAAACAACTCAACACTTATAACATACTAAATTTTAGTCAAGTAACAACCTCTGACAAATCTTTTATATAATAAAACAAAACCCCTAGTGGGTACTTTTTCATTTTGAAAAAAAAAGAATATTTCCTTATTAGGTAATATTTTACAGTAAGTATTATTTTTTTAATTTATAAGATTTTAAATTCGTTTTGTTGATATACTATACAAGTAGAAGATAAATACAAAAAATATAGATAAGATGCAACTAACAATAGGATTAAACTTTTTAAATGATTTAATTATAAAAAACTACAATTAAAAATCATAAATCAAACAAAATAAAAATTAAATTATTAGTTTTTTAATAAATAAAAATATATCATTCAAAAAAAAATTTTAAAAACCCGCGCTTGCGCGGGCATTATAACTAGTAAGATCACTATGGATAAACATAAAAAAGCCGATTTTTCCTTCAACGGGAATAAAACATTTTTAACCTAATTTTAAAAATAAGCAAACATAACCCCACCAACATTTCAACTTTCAAAAATTTTAAATTTCCCCCAATATTTCCCCTATCTTACTAAGCATATACATCATTCATCTAACAAAACACTACCAACAATAAATCAACATGCATCCACTACAAAAATAACAAAATATAATTGTAACCATCGCTTTGCGTGGGTAGTAAGCCATAACTCATAATACGGGGATGGCTCGTCAAAGTTTACACTGTGATCATCTCTCAAATTAACCATTTCACCAACCGACCTAGAATCAAAAACTCTAATATATATTACCCACAAAAAAGCCAAAGACCCACATACTAATTACACATAAATACTTAACTATAAATAAAGTGTTCAACAATCATATTTAATTTGATCTTAGCTAAAACAAACAGATATAACCCATTTGGTCATTTGTAAACATAGCATTAGTGTATGCATCGTAGCAAAAACGCAAACCTACTTCCATTGACTTTCGAATATCAACAATTATATATGACATTTTACATACCATTACTTTACAAAAAAAAGGGTAATACTGCACTTAAAACCACCAGTTTCATACGATCAACTGCACTTAAAACCACCAGTTTCATACGATCAACTTTTGTCCTAAACTTGATGTCTTGATGTTGACTTTGAACACTTGACACCATCAGAACCACCCTATTGGTGACCCCGAGCCATTTTTCTTTAATGACAAACTCTTTTGTTTCCGGTGCAAGTTAAGCAGAAATATTGCATATGTGCAAGTTAAGCAGAAATATTGCATCAGAACCACCCTATTCTGTTGGTCTAGATGACGGGCGATCCTCACGAACAAAGAACCCACTATTTAATGTAGACAAAACCCATGGTTGATGCGATCGGTATCAACCTTATTTACTTCGGTTGGTGCTCCCTAATTAATGTCTTCAACATCTACTCTTTTCTGGCAAACATAATATAGTTTATGAGTCAAAAATATTGCTTTAGTTATACTAATATCTAAGACATGGTACAATGTTTAATTTAAATTATTACCAAGTAGCACAAATCCTATTCCAACTGGTGGCGACCGAACAATGTCTGAAATCGGATTCCAATTGGTGTTGTGGAGTCAGCAGTGCTGCAATTATATCATTATAATAAGACTATGAACACAAAACAAACAAAATAGCTCAAAATATCAAAATGAAGCAACTATAATTAATGACTTAACGTGTTATACATGACATTTAATTATAGGAAATACCATCACGAAGTAGTATTCATTGCTTAAATCCATTTTAAACTATAATGCTCCTGAATGCTTAATAACGATATTTTGTATTCTTTAAAATTATCTATGAGGCTATGACTGATTACTTCTTTACTTGTAAGTTCGTCGCAATCAAGCTCGAGCCTTTTTCCAATCTTACTCGAGCCAAGCTGAAGTCAAGTAGATTAAAAATCATCGAGCTATCGGGCTGAGCTCAAGCTTATCTTAGAACTTTTAAGCTGAGCTACGCACTGACTTAGTTAAGAATTATAAAGTTAGTTTTTAAAAATGAAATAGACAAAGATTTTCCTAAAATCAATATACTATAAGCTATTAAATAAGCAACTGAACCAACAAACACAATTTTAACAAAATACAAAACTTGAGGTCAAACAGTTAGTACCTCTTCGACCATAAACCGTCAAACATCTATCTTCAAGTATTTAAATGGAAATTAGCAGCTATTTTTTAGTTTCCACATCTAAAAGCTATAAGTTATAGTGAACACATTAAAATTCAATGTAAACAATTTTATAGATACAAAGGTGTAGCCGCTTTACAGTTGGGTTTGGTTAGCTCATGAACAATGTCTTTGAATTCCATGAACATCTATACTCTCTGCTAATAGATATCAAGATCCAATTTTTAACAATTAAACATAAAAAAATCAAAATACAAATAGATTACCTTAGTATACATGAAAACCCTTACCCTATTCTTGAGAAACATTAAAATCTTTGTCCCCATATCTCGTCAGAAAACTGGATTGATGATTAGTCGATTTTGATTTAGGGTTTTGATATTGTTGGTTTTCATGGATGCTTGAATTGGTCAGGGTTTTGATTTAAAAATTTGCAAAGTAATTCCTCAGTGTTCTTTAAGTTTATCTTTTTACATATTTGCCACATGCCAAAAGTTTTTTATAGATCCAATTTTTACCATAGAACCTATCAAGTAATCTTAGCCACTCATTTTTTTTTAATCAAAAAAAAATAAACTTCCACCCTTTTTTTAAAACATAAATATCTCGCAAACCGTAAATCGTCAAGCTACAAAAAAAAATACCATCGCGACGAGAATTAAATTATCTTTCTATAGACATGCATTGTTATATACTTTCGACGAACTTTTTTTTTCGATGAACTATTTTTTTTTTCAAATTTTCCGCCCAGAAAAATCATATATGATTGTAAAAATCATATATGATTTGTAAAAATCATATATGATTCGTTCAAATCAAATCATATATGATTCTTACGAATCATATATATCATATATGATTCGTAAGAACGAATCATATATGATTTTTACAAATCATATATGATTTTTCTGGGCGGAAATTTTAAAAAAAAAAGGTTCGTCGAAAAAAAAAAGTTCGTCGAAAGTATATATCAATGCATATCTATAGAAAGATGATTTAATTCTCGTCGCGATGGTATTTTTTTTTTTTTTTTTTTTTGTAGCTTGACGATTTACCGTTTGCAAGATATTTTATTTAAAAAAAAATGTGAAAAATAAAAATGGGTGGCTATGATTGGTTCATTGGTTCTATGGCAAATATGAGATCTATATTGATCTCATCTCTTTGGCACATATGTTTTTTCAGAGAATTTCATTGCTAGGTGTTTTTTTTAAGAAGGTTTACCAAATTTTATTCAATTTTGACTTTTTATTAATCAATTACATCGCTTGATTTCACTTGTGTGTTAAAATTGAACTTTTCTATTGGTCCAATTTTTTTTTAATAAGAATGATTTTGTAAAATCACTCTGAAATGATATACGTATAAAAGACTTAGTGAAAGGTAGTAGCAGTTAGAGTTCACTTAATGTTACTATTCATCAGAAAACATAACCCGTTATATTTCTCATGTTATGTGTGATTCATTTAAATTCAAAGTAACTTTTAAAACATGATTTTTAAACTTGTTGTTTTCAATATCTTTTTGTAATTTGTAATAACAAAACAAAGAATTTACCAATATTATTGTTTGATATAAATGACTCTTAGTTATATTATATTTTACGTTTTGTACTTTTAACTCTCAACTTTTATAGTTCACACTTAAATACTTGATTTATAAAAAAGTATTTACAATTAGTAACATACCTTTTGTTATCTAGCATTTGAATATCATATTGAAAGATTAAATATTAACATGGGTTTTACTAATAAAGATATATTGTTATTTGTTATTTGAGGATGTTAGACATAACGTTAAACACAATAAAACACAAATTCATGACTTTCAGTATTTATATCTTGATGTAATTAATAAACTGATATATTCAAATGTTTCTATAAGTGATTTCGTTAACTTTGTTATTCAATTTTTGTTAAATGATCTCGAATTTTAAGTGACCGGAAAACTGCAATGTTAACTTTGTACATTTGAATAATGCATGTTATAAAGAAGTATTAAATGCAAACTTAAACTCCGCAACAACGCGAGGCAAAAATCACACTTGTTAAAACACGGGAGGTACCGTGGTGCCATGGCCACCATCCCAAAAAAGCCGACGGCGCACGGTACCGTCGTTCGCGCCATAACCCCTCGCGCCGTCCCATCCACGCAGCGCCATGGAGTTTTTTTTTTTTTTTTTTTCCCCTTCTCTTGGCTGGCAACGGCTAGTTTTTTGAAAATGGGAGCATGGATAACGGCTATATAGCCGTTTATGTGGAAGATTTCAAAAAAAAAAATTAACCCAAAAAAACCTTATAAATACCACTTATTATTTCATACTTCACACACACTTCCAATCTATTATCTATTTTCATTCAAAATGAATCCAAACTCACCATGGATCAACCAGATGTTAAACGATCCGACGAACCAAATGCCGGGGTCGTCTTCGAATCCCGGTCAATATCCGGGATCGTCTTCGAATCTCGGTTACTTCCCCAACTTTCAAGCCCCATTTATGAATCCCGACGAGCTAGCATTATTTAGTCAATGGATATTACAACAACAACAACAATTTAATAAATTTACACAAAGTCAACAAACAAGCCAAGCCATCCCTTCCCGACCAAATTCGGACCATGGTTCGTATTTTGATGTTAACGAAGTCGAAGACGAACATGAAGATAAAACGGAGTCGGAGGAAGAAGTTGTTCCGACACCGACCTCAAAGAAATCTAGGGCCAAGACGATGGCGAAGAAACCAAAGGCAAAGGCGAAGGCAAAGAAAGGCAAAGGCAACGAAGGCAACGAAGAAGATGTGGTCCCGTCCCGACAACCACGCATTATGTGGACCCAAGACGAGGAGTATCTTTAGTCGGAGTGTTACATCCAAGTATCCGAGGATCCAAAAGTGGGTGCGGATCAACAAAGGGATACGTTTTGGTACAAAGTGCTCGAAGTATACAACAAAGAAGCAAAGAGGCTTAAGTATACTATTCGTACCAAAAACATGTTGACGGGAAAGTGGACTCCAATGAATAAAGATATCAATAAGTTTAATACGGTTGTTGATGAAACGGCGGTTATGAGTGGGGAAGGTGATAAAGATTTTATGAATCGTTGTCACGTTTTGTTTAGAAAAATAACGGGATATGAATTTAAACACTTGACCGCTTGGGGCTTTTTGAAAGACAAGCACAAGTGGAAAAATCCCGACTCGACTTTGGCAAGACGTGCTCGTCTTCGGTCTACGCGAGAGGAGCCCGAGCATTTTGGAGCCGACGAGTTGCCAAGGCCAGACGGCATGTACCGGATTTCTAAGAGCCAACGTTCGTCAAACTCGACCGCTAGTTCCGGTTCAAACCCGGCATTGTTTCAAGAAATGTTGGCTCAACAATGCGAGTTAGACCGCAAGGCAAAGATGGACGTGCTCGAGCGAGAGTCACTCGCAAGAGTTAATTTGTATGAATCTCAAAAGATTGCCGAGGAGATGCGGGTGCTAGAAATGGATACAAGCAAGATGAATCCGGTCAACGCAAGGATCGTGGCAGCACAACAAGCTCGAATCCAGGCAAAATATCCTACCGACGAAGAATAGGCTTTTATTTCTATATAATGTACTAGTTTTTTATTTTATGCATTTTTTTTAAATTTAATGTGTGTTTTTAATATGTAATGTGTGTTTTTAATATTAATGAAGTTTATTTAAGAGACTCGAAGCACTCGAATCGTCCTCACTCGTTGGCACACGGTCTATTCCATTTTCTATTCGCCATGCACAACGACGGTTTCTTCGAGCCTGTTTAGCTCTTAAGTACTCCTCACGAGCTCTTCTCTCACGTTCTTCCTCCGCTTCAGCACGTAACACTTCTTGCATATCTTGCTCATACATTTCTTCAGCAGTCAACGCACGTGCATTGGGTTGGTTTTGTGGTGGATAGTTTGCCGTGGATTGTTCACCGGTTGATCCGGTTGTTGTTGGAATACTGGAAATATGAGTTCCGGTAGAGTGTTCACCGGTTCATTTGCTGGAAATTGCTGGGAGAAGTCGTGTTCACTTGGGAATTGTTGAGAGAAGTCACGGTGACTTGGGAATTGTTGCGAAAAGTCACGGTGAGTTGGGAATTTTTGGGAGAAGTCTTTGCGAGACATTGTTTGAGAATTATGTGTGAGAATTATGTGTGAATTGTGTGAGAATTACTTGTGAATTGTGTGAGCAATAATGAGCTGTGAATGGGTGTTAAATAAGCTCATAAATCCCCCCCCCCATTGATTTAAACTTGAGATTCAATAAAATCACGCCCACCCACTTTTGAATTTTAAACGTTTAAAACAATCCCGCCCATGTATTTGAATTTTAAATGTTCAAAATAATCCCGCCCATATATTTGAATTTTAAACGTTTATACACCCATATATAAAGCATACATATATTATCATACCATTTTGCATACACTTCACTTTCTAAAGCATACACTTCACTTCTAAATCATTTCACAATGAATAATCGTTGGTCAATGGAAGAAGAAGCTTGCTAGGTAACGTATGGCTTCAAGTTCACGAATCTAAAGACCTTGTGAACCAACGTTCTTTCTGGAATGACGTTACACAAAGGTTCAACGATCAGACTAACGGTCAGCACCGTAATAAAATTAGTATTACGGCTCAATGGAAAATAATCAACCTTGAATGTCTTAGGTATATAAATCATTTCACAATGAATAATCGTTGGTCAATGGAAGAAGAAGCTTGCTAGGTAACGTATGGCTTCAAGTTCACGAATCTAAAGACCTTGTGAACCAACGTTCTTTCTGGAATGACGTTACACAAAGGTTCAACGATCAGACTAACGGTCAGCACCGTAATAAAATTAGTATTACGGCTCAATGGAAAATAATCAACCTTGAATGTCTTAGGTATATAAATCATTTCACAATGAATAATCGTTGGTCAATGGAAGAAGAAGCTTGCTAGGTAACGTATGGCTTCAAGTTCACGAATCTAAAGACCTTGTGAACCAACGTTCTTTCTGGAATGACGTTACACAAAGGTTCAACGATCAGACTAACGGTCAGCACCGTAATAAAATTAGTATTACGGCTCAATGGAAAATAATCAACCTTGAATGTCTTAGGTATATAAATCATTTCACAATGAATAATCGTTGGTCAATGGAAGAAGAAGCTTGCTAGGTAACGTATGGCTTCAAGTTCACGAATCTAAAGACCTTGTGAACCAACGTTCTTTCTGGAATGACGTTACACAAAGGTTCAACGATCAGACTAACGGTCAGCACCGTAATAAAATTAGTATTACGGCTCAATGGAAAATAATCAACCTTGAATGTCTTAGGTATAATGCTATTTACAAAGAGTTGGTGCATACAAGTGAAGACCCTTGTCGTCTCAGCAATGCAAACCGAATTTATTATGAACGCTATGGGAGAGGGATATACTATCAACATGTATGGTTCATTATAAGAAACACACATCCATGGGAAGCACACCAGCCGTAATGGTGTTTTATTTATGTATTTCCGTATCGTGTTTATTTCTTTTCCGTATCGTTTTTACTTGTTTCTTGTATAATTTGTAGCTTTGAAATTGAATAAAAGGCTTAACGGCTACTTTGAAATTACAAGACGATTAGTAAAAAGTTACAATAAGGGGTATATATAAGGTTTTTTTGAGGGTTTAATACACTTCCAACGTTCAAATATTCCAAGTCCAAGCTTCCAAATTCTAAAAAAAATAAATAAAAAAAAAAAAATCGCCCACGGCGCTGGCTGGCCACCAAGGCGCAAGGGCCGACGGCGCCACCAGCGGTGCCGTGCGCCGTCGTCTTTTTCTGGCTGGTCGAATGGCGCAAGCCTTTGGCGCTAAGGTACCCCTCACTCTTAGGAACATTTACTGAAAAGAAAAATGATTATTGTGCATACTAATCATGCCTACAAATGTATCTAATGATTTGATTGGTTGATTTCAAAAAATGATTGATGGAAATTTGGAGAGAGAAAATTTATAATACAATTGTACAAGTGATTTATGCATTAGCCATATTTTTAGGCTTGTGTTGTAGGTATAAATAGCATTACTCGACTGGAAATTATTGCAAACACTATACTTCGGAGAAGGAACATTCACTAGAAAAATGTAGCAAACTAAACACTTTAGTCACACGGAAGATTTTAAACTTGAGACAAAGATCTTTTACCCACCAACACCTATATTATAGCGTTTAATGTTTTACAGATCTTAACACTAAGGTTGCACTTAGTTGCAGGGAAATATTCTTTTACCCACCAACACCTATATTATAGCGTTTTATTTTTTGTTTTCTTGAGCATGAAAGGTTTTTTCTTCTACAAGAAAGAGTTGAGAATTTGAAAAATTCATTTAGTAGTCTTACATTTTTCATTTTCTAGTGAAGATAAAAGTACATAAGGGTAAATTGGACTTTTCAGATTTTTAGGTAAAGTTTGTGAAATGGGATTTTCATAATTTTAGACAAATTTCTCAAAAAATTGTATCTAAACGGTTTTCTTTTTTTTCATTTTTCAATAAAAAAATTATATAAAAATGAGGTAATTTTGACTAACTAAACACACCGTAAGGTTTTCATTTATTTCCCTTTTGGTTCTGACTAACTTAACACACCATGAGGTTTTCATTCATTTCCGTTTTGGGAGGTAGTAGAGAAAAACATATTACAAGACTACAATCGTTATATAACTAACCTTAATTCCATACAACCTCGTCTTATTATTAATTTTGCTACTCCGCTTCTAGTGCATATATAATCTAGTGAACACATTTTTCGTTAAAATTTTAAGTGTCACTGTTCTTTTTAAACATGAAGCTAGCAACTCGAGCCTCTTCCCATGCAATACACTAGGCATGAGCCATTATTAAATCTCTAAAACACAAAGCTTAAACCAATCAGCGCCAGTATTCTATAGGTTTTAAGGTTTTGCGATCGTAACATTATGGTTTTCATTTGTTTCCATTTTGAGAGGTAGTCGAGAAAGACATATTACAAGATTACAATCATTATATAACTAACCTTTCATATAAGATCATCCTATTTGCCTAATTTCATTAACTAGAGATGCCCTCTACTACGTATGATAATCAAAATCAAGTGAACACATGTTTCGTTTAAATCTTAAGCTGAATGCTTTTATTAAACATGGAGTTAGCACTCCAACTCGTCCCACGAAATACACTAGTCATGAGAAATGGTTAGTGTATGATTAAAATAGGCCGAAATAAATTTTGTATGGGCTAAAGCCCAAGTGTCTCTAGGATTTACACACTATTTATATGGTTACGGATTATTGAATTATCATAAAACACATTTACCATGTGATCCTGTAACATAAAAATTTTCCGCTGCTCTTTTTTAACACTTTTTCAGTCTTCAGTTGTTGGTGTCAATTGTTGGTTGTGGTAGCCAGTCGACTTTGCTTTGTTATTTGTTATTGTCGATCGTTAGTTCATTATATAACCAGTCGACTGTGGTTTATTAAGTATTGTCGATCGTTGGTTTTTGTATAACCAATCGAATTTTAGGTTTGTTAATCCCTTCTGAACTATTTTTTGTAAGGCGTAATTTTGTGGCTTAAGTCGGATGCGTTTATGGTGAAACATGTTTTTTTATCACACGACACATCACCATAAAAAGATGTGTGTGATAAAAAAAAACGTGTCTCATCGTGAACATTTCAAACTTAATATAAAATTACACTTTCCGCATTGCGATTTATACATTCTCGTTATCGACTTCACAAGATTTTCATCTTCAAATTAGTTGTAATAGTTCCATTCCTAGTGTTCTTAAAAGCAATTCCACGAATTCAATTTTTTCTATTATTTTAAAGAAAACTATATAACAATTCTTTTTAATGTTTACCCAACCTTCATGACATGTGAAGTGCTTACTTGAAAATTTCATATATAGAGAGGATACCTTGACTTTACAAACCTCTTTCATATATAATGTTACAGATGTTACATGACAATGTTAGGAGGCGTTTGTTTGAAGGATATTTGAATTAAACAATGAGGCCGTTTTTTTAATGGTATAGGAATCAAATAATGAAATGGATAGTTATTGCAAATGTTCGGTTAGAGTTTTATTGTTGAAGTGTAATTCTAACAATCATAAATCCAAACCAAAAAGAGAGGAGAATCTTTTGTTAACCATTCCCCTGGAGCCCGTGCATGTTATTACTAGTTTTATATCTTTTCGCAAGGGAAGGGCTTTGACATAAGTCGCACAAAAGAAGTCTTAGCATAAGTCGCGGTCCTCTAAATAAAAGCATTATAATAGCAACGAGGAGGAGGCCCCCGCCGCGTTGCGGCGGGGTTATTTTTTGGCGGCTTGGTGCGATTTAGATTGTGAGACGTTTGGTTTGTTTACCGTTGCTAAACTTTTTGTCGTTGGTTAACAGTGGTGAAGAATGTGGTCAAAAGATTTTGCTTGTGGAAGAAGTGCTGCAAAATACGTATGAGTTGCTTTCTCAGTATTTGATTTACCAATGTGCTTGCAAGCAGGACAAATAATTGTTATCTTGAAGCCAAAGAAAGCAAATGGCAAAGCAGGTAATAGAACGTCATATAAGGTTGGGTCAAGGGTTGCGTGGACAAACAACTATAAAATGGGCTCAAGGGGAATCAGTTTTTAGGCCCAATGAAAATACTAAAATGTGAGCGGGATGTTTTATTATAATAGCGCCGACAATGCGTTTTAATATAACACCTTAATATTAGCAGGCCAAAATAAGCCCAAACATCAAGCCCAACAAAAAACTGTTTTTTATTACCATCAACCTAATTACTATATATATTATATGGCATTCAAAACGTCGCCGTTCTGTGAATAGTAACTCCTGGCCCATTTTTCTTCAGCCTGCTACATGGCCCGGTCCATGGTGCCCCAATCCAATATTTCGTTATATGATGCAGATGAGGGCACCGCCTCATATCTTCTTCTGGAACAATCTCAACAAACACAGATACTCACACAAATTCATACCTAATTCACAAAGAAGATGCAGGGAAGATCAAAGCTAGAAAGAGGGCATACAAGACGGTGCTCTCTCTCAATCCACCACGTTCAGAATCTGTTGTTTGATCATGGAGTTTTCGTTGTATCCTGGTGAAATTAGATATATGAAAGTAGCTTATGTGGGTATGCTTTACTTTTATTTGATTTGTTTGAATGAGGGTTTTGAATTAGGTTGTTTTGTTAGGGAGTGTTTGGATGAACTTATTAGCACTTGAAATTAGGGTTTGATTGTGTTTTTGTTTTTATGAATTGGGTGTTTTGAAATTTAGTATTATGTTCATTTGGGTATGATTCAATTGGTATGACTTAATTTAGGATTACGGCACTTGAAAAAAGTTTTCAATTTTTAAGATTTTAAAGAAACCTCATAAGCCTAGTCTTTTTTTTATTTTTTATTTTCTATTATTTTTTTCTTTTTGCCATATGAGGTTGGTTAGTGATTGCTTTTCGAGAAATGCTTCTCGAATGTGAAGGGTATATAACCGAGCAACAAGGAAAGTGGAGACATTTTACTGTACTGAGACATATGGGTAGGTCGGGTAGTGTCTTGCTTCGTTGCAAGGTTGCTTACGATCGAGTTATGTACTTGGCTGAACAGGCGTGTGTAATTTTGCAGCTAAAATATTTTATTGTTTGAGTTAAATCGTCATATTTCCTGGTGACAGTCGTTTGAAAGGGTCACAGCAGACCCTTCTTCTTTTCCATCTGTTGAGCGTCTTTGTTGGACTTACCTTTTCGGTGTTTGTTTATGGTGTATCAGTTTTTTTATGAAGCACGGAGTAGGTTGTTTAATTAGGTGATAAATTGATTTTTTTCTTGCTGCTACATCAATTTTTTTTTTTCCTCTTTGCAAGTTTTAAAGTATTGTCATTGTTTAAGTGTTTTGTTGCTATACCTAGGCTGATGTATTGACCATATAAAAATCGTTAAATAAGCTTAAATAAACACCCTCAGAAGCATTTTATCTTTGAAAATTGTTGCTCTCATTTTAGATGCGACATCACCAACGGAAGCGTGGCCCAACACATTACATGAAAATATAATCAGATTAGTATATGGCCTTTAATTGTTGTTTCAAATAATTTCACGATCTCAAATACAACGACAAAAAGACCTGCCAGGCCGCAACGCGGCCGACCATCGCCATACTCGTTAGTATATATAGAGAATAAGGGCCCGTTTGGTTTGTAGATGGGTTTAGATTAGGATTTGGATTTGAAGGTAAAGTTGTAGATTAGGATTTGGATTTGGATTTGATGTAGGAGAGAGAAAATAATATTTAATAGTATTAATTATTTTATATAATATTTTTGTCAAAAAAGAATATTATTATGAAAAATAAATATAGAGATAATGAGAGTAGAGGTGTAAGTGGGGCCCACAAAAAACATGAATATTTATCAAATCCCACCCGTCCCCCCTACTTTTGAAAAGTGTGGGACCATTGGGGTTGAGTCCCATTTTTAAACCCTATAAACACAACCAAACATTAGATTTGCATTTATTAAATCCAAAACCCAAGCAAATCCCACATACCAAACGGGCCCTAAATGTTGTGAATAATTAGTGGGCTACATAAACATTGGCCCAACAATTAGTTGGCTACAGGACCACCATTACCGGCCATGAAAGCAAGCAAGAAACTAGCAAATATGGCAAACCTTAGGATTTATTTCAGTTACAAACTATATAAAATCATGGATGAACTAAGTGAACGTTCAAATTTAGTATATTATTATCATTCCTAAACAAAGAAACAAAAAAAGTTCACATCACAATAGTTCGTGTGACATTGATCATGTGATTAACTGAGATCTGATCCCATTCTTGTTTCAAAAATGAACCAAATTCACAAAACTAACAACGAACTAGAGAGGATACGGGCACAAAGAGGAAAGGAGGGTCCCAAGCATAACGAAACTCGACGTTCCTAGAACGGGCAATAGGCAGACCACCATTCACGACACATTCGCTCGTTCCACTAATAGGTTCAAACAGACGTGGATCGACTTTCTCAACTGTTTGGAAACCCGGGCATGAGACCTTTAGGGCTTGTTGAGTGCAATTGCAAGTGTTTATAAACGTCACCTTCCATTCTTGTTTACCTTGTATTTGTCTAGAAGTCCTTTCTGTCCCGACTGTTATGTCTTTTAATGCACATTGACCATGTCCTACGAACAAAGAAAAATAAACGAAAAGAATTGGGATGACTTTTAAGAGACATATTATGCGTTTGTAACAATATGTTGAGGCTATTTTATCAAAACTGCGTTTTCTCTCTAATACAACGTAGATAATCTTATTTTGCAAAAGATTTACCAAACACTAGTTATTAACATTTTCCAAACGTAATAATTAAATATTCTTAAGATGCAACACAAACGCTGTTTATGTCAACAGCTTAAAAATTAACTGAATAGAAGACGGCAAGACGCATACACATAAAACATTCAATTATCGACATGGATTATACACCACTAATATATTGTTAAAATCTCACCGGTAACTAAAAGAATAATCCACCCGGGCAACGCCCGGGTATAACACTAGTTTTACCTTTGACGAGAAGAGTGAAGAAAATAATCGTAACGAGAAACTCAAATGCGGATACCATTGTTGCAATGTATTTGCTTTCTTCTAATGAGTATTAAGTGTTGATCAATGATCATGCCGCTATTTATACACATGAGTAGACGGTTTCACATTTATAAACTTGCATTACTGTTTTAATTTCAAGATTATCAAGGATCTGACATGATTAATGCATATTAATTTTTCACAATAATTTCTATGTGCATAGAGGAGAATTGATTGGCATGACTAATTCATATGCCTAAACTTGTGCCTAAAAAATAGATGATGAGATGTGGCAAAATCAAGGTTAAATGTTACGAGAGACAAATAGTGTAATACACTTGTCAAACATTGAATTGCTTAGTCACAATATTAGTCATGTAAATTAGGTCTCCTAATATATCATTTTCCTAAAGTATATATTACAAGCAGAATAGATAATATTGTAGTCGTGGTAGAAAGATGATCAAATGATCTCAAAACTCGTGGTAGACTGGTAGGGGTGTTCATCGGTTCGGTTATCGAGTTGTTCGGTTTATTC
The DNA here is from genome assembly GCA_014162995.1 of Artemisia annua. Classification (NCBI taxonomy): domain Eukaryota; kingdom Viridiplantae; phylum Streptophyta; class Magnoliopsida; order Asterales; family Asteraceae; genus Artemisia; species Artemisia annua. The sequence goes on along the minus strand of LBNU01038050.1, from coordinate 64,295 downwards.
GATTAAAAAGAATTTTGAGGTCAAACAAAAAACCGAACCGAACCGAAAGCCGAATTTGAATTCGGTTCGGTTTTCAAGTTGACCCGAATAACCAAATTACACAATAATAAATTTTTAAAAAATATAATCATATAGATTTTTGGCAAAGAATCATTATTTCAAGCTTAAAAAGTTTTTTTTTTTTTCTTTTTTTTTTTCTTTTTTTAGAATATAATTTTAATGGTCCTTTGTATGTATAAATATATAAAACGTAAATATATTTATGTAAACTCGGTTTTCGGTTCAGATAGCTAAAACCATATCCAAACCGAAAACTGAATTTTTAGTTTGGTTCAGTTTGAATTAGGCAAATTCGGTTCGGTTTTAATTTTCAGTTTATTCGGTTTTACCCAAACAGTGCACACATCCCTACTCGTGGATATATGTTTACTACTACATGAAGACAAATTTAAGACAACATCAAACTTAACATTGTTGTCGTGGACAAATTATACATTGATCTATTACCTAGTGTTGTAAGAATCGCCATAGGAGGCCCATTAGGCGGCTCCTAAGCATTAGGTAAGGATTAACGGCCCAATTTAAGTTTAGTTGGTCTTATTAATTGAATTGGTCAAAATCAGTCACGATACCAATTAATCGAGCAAAAATGGTTTAAA